>JAOTQJ010162534.1:0-27513 GCA_025642045.1 Solanum sejunctum | reverse complement strand
GTGGGTATGTGAGATATACGTGAGCAAATGGTATATTATATGTATTTGATACTTGATCAGGCGGCGAGATCGCATTACTCTACGTGTGACATATTTATTAGGCGGCAGGACGGCAGCGGTGACCTTGTCGGCCAGCATTTATCTATATATGCATATGTACTACTGTCTGGGAAGCTGTTGGATCTTGTTTTTGCAGGTGCGATTAGTCACTAAAATAGAGAAAACTCTACCTAAATTTCTGTAGAATTTCGGACTAGGTTATTAAGGAAATTGTCTTAGTATGTGTTTGCGTGCCCCTATCGGGCGCGGGTCACGACCCCCGGGGCGGTGTGTGACATTTAGTATATAAATGTGGATTTAATTATGTTTTTACTTTAATTTCATATTATATTGTTGATTTTGGATTGGATCTCAATTACCCGTGCTATTCTCACATCATTCACCGCATATGCATTTATGACATGAGATTTTTATGAAAATTATGAAGTGGGTTAACCCTAATTATGATTTATGTTATGATTTTGATAAAGAATTGGTTGTGACAAGAATGTGATCACATATATGTCTATAATTATGGCTCTTATGGGTGTTTACACCATTATGTTTAAGGGAGTATCGATCGAGGTTTGAGGAGGGGTGGACTATCCCCAAGGGTCCATACTCATTTCTAAAGAAGGTGATTTAAAGGAGCTATTCCTATGCAGAAAAGTATTGCATGAAGAATGTTTTGGATTTTTAGCCCATGATGCATGATCATGAATACTGTGATTTGGCCTTTGAGCTTATGAATGCATGTAAATGATTTGAAAATCTTGTGTCTATTTTACAAGCATATACATATATATGTATTCTAGTGGGATGATGGCCTAGCACTGATGGATTGAAGGCAGGGTGGGCTATCACCAGGGTCCATACTCCTTTCCTCGATCCATGTGCCTAACATAGGTATGTTTATGTCCCCAAGGGAAAATAAACATAAAGTATGTTATGAATCTACCTTTGGCAAGCAGGTCATCTCTTTATCCATAATAGGGAAGGTGATGGAGTTCCAAGTTATAGCTCACTTGATCTTATGTCTATTACGATCCCATCCTCAATGTATATGAAGTATTTTTACATCCATCATCATTTATTTCATGACATATTATTATATACTCTCCTTTGATATATGATTATTTCTATACTATGTGCCTTTGCCATCTTACATTGTATGTAAGTTTCGGTAAATTACATGCATTGCACCTTGCATACTTAGTACATCCAAATGTACTAACGCATACTTTTGCCTATGTGATCTTACTATGTAGGGACCATAGATTACTTTCATCCACCGTTAGATGGCTAAATCGCATTTTGAGATGTTTGTTGTGGTGAGTCCTATCTTCCAAGGATAAGCCACCATTCCTCTACCTTAAGTTGTATTTCTTTATGTTATCTATACTTTGAGGGTGAGCCCCGAACATGTCTTGGCCCCCATCCTATCTTATGACTAGAGAGATTGATGTAAATCTTATAGACTCTAGTCTATTCTATGTGTTATGTGTTTTATATGAACCTTATGATCATGGTTATCTTTTGGTTATGGCTATTATGGCTTGATTATGGGAATTATGTTATATATGTATGCTCGATGTGGAATTGTGGAAGATCCTAAGTCCCGAATTGCCCCCATAGCATGAGTCATACTTACTCGCCCCTTAGTCATTATGTATTATATGATATGTCAATCCATGCTAATTCCTTTCCCCAAGATATCCCCAGATAATGAGTCCTACTTTATCGTACCTTAGAGCTATGTGTTTGATTTGAATGCATTTCCAAACTGATGATATGAATTTTGGTACTTTTAGGCTTGTTTGGGGACTTTCAGGTTCTCATTCGCCGTGTTGCTCCTAGATCCTTGGTCCAAGTCTTGAGAAAGAATTACTTTGGTTTTTTATATTTCCAAATACTTTCTAGTAGAAGAGGATGAATAAGTAACAATGAGTTTCATGTTTTAAATTGATAAATTTAGTGGGCACAACAACATCAATATTATTTCTGTGGAGGTAAGGCTCGATCCATGCTATAGATGGAAAGTATCCAATGACACATAGGATTTCAACAAGAAGAAGATTAAAGGAGATGGATTGAGTGTAATCCAACTATGCCTTGCACCTAATCTATTTTGCAAAGTGAGTACAAGCACCGGGAAGATGATCAAACAGTTATAGGAAAAGTTGGAAGGGCTTTACGAGGATTGATTAGTGAAAACAAGGACTTTGTTATAATGACATCATCATACGTTCAAGATGGAGTCAGGTACTTTGTTGCAAGACCATCTAGATGCATTTAATAAACTTGTGATGAACTTACAGACTGCCAGAATTAAGAAGGATGAGGAGACGTTTGTATGTGCTTTACTATTTTCATTGACTTCAAAATATCGTTATACTAAGAATTCAATGATGTATAGCAAGAAGCCTAATACTCTTGAGAAAGTGCAACAAGCGCTTAGCTCTTGTGATGTGCGGAGGCATTTTGAAGGAGACAAAGATGACAAATCTACTGGACTTTATGTGAGAGATCATACTAACCAATAGGGAAAGAGAAAATTAAATCATAGATCAAAGTCTCATAAAAATAAGAAGAATGCAGAGTGTTAGGACTGTCATTAGAAGAGACACTTTGAACGAAATTATCTTATGTCAAAGTCTAAAGAAAAGGCGAGAGTATCCATTGTTGAGCAGGTATAAGATTTCAATGATGAATATTCTATGACAATAAATGGGTTTTAGACTCGGGATATACTCTACATATAGACTTTGGTTATATTATACATATAATATTTGAAGAGATTGGTTTAGTAACTATTAGACATATAGAGGAACCATAGTAAATGGGAAGTAACTCGATTTGTAAAATAGTTGGCATTGTCTTAGTTTGGGTTTGCTTCCATGATGGAATTATGAGGACTATTACAAAAGCCTATCATGTTCTTGATCCAAGGAAAAAATTGATCTCCTTGGGTACTCTAGATAAAGAAGGCTACAAGTATATAAGTGAAGGAGGAACTACGAAAGTTACTAAATAGTCACTAGTCATGCTGATAGTTGTACTCCTAAAGAAGCCTTGTGACCTATGATATGAGATGTGTTGCTATTGAGCCACTGACAGGTTAAAGATGGGAGTGTGACCCTTTTAGCGAGGCATAGGTTATATCCTATAGGCTTCCAGGGGTTATTTGTAATGGGAAACTAGCTATGTGGGTTAGTCATGCGGACTGTCACCCTATTTAGAAAGGGGCATATTATTAGTGGGCCAGCACACAATTGCCTTTTGTGATACCCTTGTAGAAGCTAGGCTGCATTATTATTCTGGAAAGGCAGCCTCCTTCTGATTGTCTAGCCTATTGGGCCTTAGTTAGGTTATATCGACGCTACCCTATGAGTTGCTTTACATGGAAAAGGGCCTGGTAAAAGCTGAATATGGGTTGATGTCATTGGACGGGTATGTATTCTGACTTAACTTGTATATGTGTGAGTGTATATCCTAATACTACTACAATATCCCAGCTTTAATACTGTTTATTAGTTGTATGTTATACTATGATCTGGTTCTTGTATAGACATGATTCTACTAGGTTGGATTGTGTAGGATACTTATGTTATGATTATTGTCACTTATGCTTACTTTAAGAACTTGTGGTTACCGAAGTTTATGGTATATTTGGCCTTATTTAGGCATGACTCTACAGTGATTTATTACATATAAACTTCGATGTACTACTATTAGTTGTTGTATATTAGTTCTTTTTCTTACCTGGGGCTAGGGTTATCTGTGTTCATCTGAGGGAGGTCATGGTTATGCTTGTGTGGGTTGTATGGATTATATCTTGAGACACAGTATGACTTAGGAGGTTCAGATTCAAGTAGACATGTTAAGTGGAGGACTGTTCCTATGATCAATCTTAGATGATGCTCCCTGTGGTCTAAGTCCCAGTAGCCACGTTTGAGTGTCTGAGTCTTGGGTAATGCTCCTTTTGATCCAAGTCTCGATAGTCAAGTCTTAGAGTCTGAATCTCGGGGGCCAATTCTAAGGACCGAGCACCTGTTGATATTCTGGGCTAGCGATCTCTTTGGTTATATTTCGAGTTTGAGACATTAAAGATAATATTAGAGGAGATTCTTTCTACCACGGGGGATGTGTCCCAACATTATACACATATTGAGGTTCCAGGATAGAGTGTTGTATTCTAACATGATATGATACTTCGGGTCGACGACCTAGTTGATATGTAGTACTTTGGGTCAAGAACCTGTTTGATTTCTCCTGAATCCATACACCTTTCACACCCTAATTGTAAGTGGTGTACCCTCTGGGATTATCGAGGCTTGGGGGGTTCAAGCGTAGATACTAGGGCCTTACACCCACGTACAACTAACCCTTGATCATGTGGTTTTGAGAGTTGGGTTCCATGGTGATTTTGTTAGGTCTCATGGTGACTCTGGCAGTGAGATTGTACATGGATATACCTCCTGGGTTTATGGGGGCCCAGATAGCATACAAGTATAGATATTAGGGCCTTACACTTGTGCACAACACTATGACTCAGTCCTGTGATAGTTCTGGTATGGTCCTACTCTATTGGTCAGTCGGTATCATTGCACTTCACTTGGGTTGGTTCAACGAGGTTTCTTGATGCTCCAGACATGCTTACTCCTTGATCTTAGTTTTGATTTTATAGGTTTACTGCAGTTCTCTATAGTTAAGACTGCTATATATATAATATTTCACTCATTCAATCGATGATGCCTATTGGGCATCTTATTCTAGTACTCACCCCTTCATTTCTACATCTTTCCATAGTGCAGGTCCATATATTAGCCATGATTATATTAGCCATGATTGCTATATTGGGATTTGTGAGTGATCAAGAGACAAAGTTGATGAGCCCCGGTAGCTCTAGACTTTCTACAGTCTCATTTTGGTTGATAGTCATCTATTGTATTGAAACGTCGGCCTTGTCCGATGTAGTTATAGTTTGTGTTTGTAGGGTAGTCCTAGCTATGTATGTTATCAATATTATTATATATAGTGTTGGTGTGTGCTTGTGTTTATTGTAGTTTTATACAGTTGACTTCTAGATTCTGGGTAGGTTGTGTTGAATTATATTGTTGTATATAGTTTATTTGAGATTAGAGATCAAGATAGGTACCCTGGGGTTGGGTTATTCGCTTACCTGTGGGTGGAATCTAACAGACACCATTATTACCGAGATCGAGTCGTGACAGTGTCAGAGTTGAAGTTGAAGTTTTGGAAAAATGACTTTTAGTTTCTAGATAATGTTTTACTTTGTTAAGTTTTGTTTGTGTTTATAGAAACTCTACAGTTTTTACTATTTTAACTCTTGGTTTCATAACTTTAATATACAAATTGTGTTATTTTAGTTAGTTGGGTTAGATCATGGTTCTCCCACCAGAAGGTTAGTGTGGATTCCACTGAGATCTTTAGTTTGTTAATGTCATTATATCAAGATGAGTCTAGTAAAGATTTTTGGAGAATGGTATGAAGAAGTCTATACTTTTATTCAAGAGGCTATAGGACTTTAGAAAATTCCTCTTATGTACTTTTTCTCTCATTTTTTGGTACTATGACTTGATTTTAATTGGTATCTAGTGATCCATTTTCTTATCTAACCTCTTTCACTCTTTTATCCTTAAATGGTTAACAGAAATTACAATGGTCCCAGACCAGCATCTCACACTAATGAGCCCATAGACGGTCCATAACAAGAGGTAAAAGAGGAGCGAGAGGAATAGAAATAGGGAGAGGAAGGATGGTGCTCGTCGGGGGTGGATCCCATGATAACTTGAACCTCAGGTAATAATAGAAGAGAGTATGGAGATTTATATAGAGGAGAACGCAAATATGAGAGAGAATGATCAGGTTGAGAAAAGAGGACTCCTTTCCTTGGACCTGACAATTGCATAGTAATTACGGACCTTTCTGAGTGGGTTGGTTGGTTTTGGGACTATACCTATGGTTTCCATCTCCCAAACATCAGTCACCCACCTTATTGTTGTTATAGTCCCTAATGTCAAAAGAACCTTTGGTAACTATTCATTATGTTGCCTTTTCTTAGCCTAGAGATGACTAGTACAAAGCATAAATGGCTGACTAAGCTTTTAATGCTGAAGCATCTAGTGTTCTAAGTTTCAAAGAGTGAGGATTCATGTGAGTTCATTTTGGATTGTTATGAAGGTTGCATAAGTTTGGGTATTGTGCACTAGTATGGGGTTGAATTTATGACCTTCCAGCTTTAGGGAGAGTTCAAGCAGTGGTGGAGAGCCTTTGTGGAATATTGATGATTAGTCTTACCACCCTTACTTGGGCCTAGTTTCATGCATCATTTCTAGAGAAGTATGTGTCGTGGACCCTAAGGGATCACAAGAAATATGAACTTATCGCACTTTAGTAGGGTAGCATTATTGTAGCCTTGTAAGAGGCTAAGTTCCATGCTTTCTCAAGATATGCTACTCAGTTGGTGATTATAGAGGAGAAGAGGATCCAATTATTTGTTAAAGGTTTAAACCAAGATGCAAGTTTTATCTATTCATATAATTGCTGCAGGTAAGACTTTCAAAAAATTATTGATTTTGTCAAGAAGATTGAGGAAGTGCGAACAGTTAGACAAGACAAAACTTTGTCTAAGAGGACCAAGAGTACAAATAATTTTCAAGATTGCTATTATCGAGGTTTTTGGTAGTACCACCATTGTATCCTAACCAGTGCATTCAGCTGTACCTACTTCTACATATGGTTATTTTGGGTCTTTATTACATGCTATTACCTAGGACAATCAGGGAGTTTCTTCTATGCTAGGTACTTGATCCCCTTTCATGATTGTTGTTGCTATAATTTTTGTGAACCAAGACATATGACAAGGGTGTGTTGCCACCACCATATGGCCGACCCTATGCAGTAGTAGACTAAAGTCATGATGCTTACAAATAGGTAACAATGTTAATGAATTTCCATAATGTGGGCAGGTTTAAATTAGAGAGGGTATGGCAAATGAGGTAATGGTGATGCAGGTAGGTGAGTAGTGAAGAAAAGTAACGGAATTTCCCTCTAGGATAATAGCGCTAAATTTTATTCTTTTTTGATAAGGAAAGAGGCTAAGGCGTCAGATGCAGTGATCCTAAGTACTATTCTTTTATACGATCAGATGGTTACTATTTTATTTCACCTAGGCTATATTTATTCTTTAGTTCCAATAATTGTTTCCTCAGGCTTTGATGTAATCTGTGATGTTCTTGACACCCCATCCAGGTTTCCACCCATGTTTGAGAATATATTATACTCACCCATGTTCATTGTGCTTGCTCTATTTTGTTTATGGGATTCCAAACTTTGGATGATATAGTGATGTTTGACATGAATGATTTCAATATGATCTTATGCTTAACTTGGTTGTCCCCTATAATTCAGTACTTATTTGTCATGCTAAGACTATAACTCTAAAGATCCTGTGTAGGAAAAGGTTAGGGGGAGAAGGGGTGTACAAGCCTAATGTAATGGCCCGCTACTTGTTCTTGGAAATAAGGGAAGAAACTATAGTCTTTTGGGTGTTTATGGAAAACTCTAGAATCATGTAGAATAATATAGAAATATCTTGTAGTATGTCGTCTTCTCTAGACATATATCGAATTGTGTAGAGTGTTCTAGAGAGGGACTAAAATATAAATATCTAGGGGCTTGTAGGATAAATATTATTTGCACATAAACCCTTTAGGAGTAGTTTAAATAGAAGGGTCATTTCATTTGTAAGGCACCAAGAAATCAACCAAGTGTTGTAAGCATTCTCTAAGCAATAGAAGTCCTCTTTCTTATAAAAGCTCTATTGTCTTCTTATCTAGTGCTCCCTTAGTTGTCCAGATTAATAGGCTTACTAGTATTTATAAGATCGTGAAAGATTCGTAAGAAAATCTACTAGCATTGTATAAAAGTCTTAGCAAATCTCTAAGTCTGTGACAAAGTGATATTAGAGCAGGTTCGTACTAAGGGAAGCATGGCAACTGAGGGAGACCATCACTTCCTTAGAATGTCGGCTCATGGAGGGACTGAGCAAGATGGTGGCCATGAGTGCCAGCATGGAGGCTATGAGTGCAAGGGTGAGGGTACTTGACGAAGGCATGGCTGATGGAAGATGCGTAGGGATTGTTGGAGAAAGGGAGGCTAAGATTGAGGAACCCAAGCTATCTATCTGCAAAGGTGTTTGAGATGCGCAAGAGGTGGAGAACATCATGTGGAACTTGGAGAATTACTTCAAGTGTAACAGGTAAGGAATGATGAGATGAAAATTAACATGGCTGTGTTATAGCTACTATGGTGGAAATGAAAAGAATCAAAAGTAGGGAAGGGGTTATGCACAATCAATACATGGGAGTAGTTTAAAAGTGAGTTTAAGAAGGCTTTCTTCCTAAACAACATCATTTATGAGGCAAAGCGAAAGTTCAGAGAGCTGAGGCAGATGGTAACATATGGCCCTACGTGAAAAAGTTCACTACCCCCATGCTCTATATCCCCAACATCATAGATGATGATATGATGTTCCATTTCATAGACGACCTAAACAATTAGTCCAGGTTGGAAATGGAATGCCGACAAGTTAGGACCATTGACGAGGCCATCACATAGGCAGAGGCTTTGATGGACTCTCAACATGATAGGCAAGATAAATACCGAGGAAAAGACTCGTATGGTAGTCATGACCAAGGTGGGGGAAATGGTGGAAAAGAAAAGGGTTGGCAGCCATATCCTAAGTATCATAAGGCCTGATAACAAAAGGTCTGGGCGACAAATCAGTGAAGAGGATAAGGCACAGCTCAATAAAGAGCTTAAGTGTTATATATAAAGGGGGATGCAAAGCTATAAGAAGTGCCCAGAACTTAAGATCCTTGGTACCATACTACGGGAACGGAAGAAGTAGAAGGTATAAGAGGAGGCACTCAAATTGGGGGAAGATTCGAACACAGCCTGGGTAGGCGTGATTGCTCTATATGAAGCTATCACGTGGCAATAAGAGAAGCCGAAGTAGTGTTATGTATAATATGTGGATATCACAATCAATGGAAAATCCATTTGTTCCATAGTCGACAAAGGCACAGAGGTTAACATCGTGACTAAGTCTGTGGTAACCAAGTTGGGGTTGAAGTATAACCCAAGTAATGTACAACTTAGGATGGTCAATGCGCTAATAACTCCTTTGTGTGGAGTTTCTCAGGGAGTCGACATAGTGTTGGGTGAATGTCATGGTAAAACCAACTTCTATGTTGCTCCGATAGATCTCTTTGACATCATCCTCGAGTAGGAATTTTTTTGGAAGTGCCATGTAGTGATCGACCCTTACGTCTAACAACTCATAGTCTTGGAGCAAGGAGGTTCCTGCATAATGCCATTAGTGTAGATACCCAAGTCAGGGGAGAAGTTCAGCTATCAGACTTACGGCTTATGGATAAGGCCAACATGAAAAACAAGTACCTATAGCCCTATTGTGGTGATCTCTTTGACTAGTTTCAAGGTGCATTAGTGTTCTCAAAAATTGATGTCAGGTTTAGCTATCAACAATTAAAGATTAGGCCTAAGGATGTTCATAAGACTATTTTTTAACAAATATGGGCATTATGAATCTTGGTAATGCCTTTGGATTTTACTAACGATCTAGCAACCTTCATAAGTTTGATGAATGGATGTTTAAGCCATTATTGGTATAGTTTGTAATTATATTTATTGATGACATTCTACTTGTTTAAATAGTAAGGAAGAGCATATAGACTATCTTCACATTGTTCTAGGTGTCCTAGGAAAACAAAAATTGCATTCAAAATTTTGTAAGCGTAAATTCTAGTTGTCCTTTATTGCCTTCCGAGACATGTTGTTTTAAATGAAGGGGTGATGGGGGATCTCCAAAAGATTAGAGCAGTTAATAATTAATTTCCACCTAGCTCAGTCATTGAGGTGAGAAGTTTTATAGGGCTTTATAGCTGCTAGTAATTATTTGTGAAAGACTTTGCTTTATTGCTACACATTTGATAAAGTTGAGCCAAAAGTATGTGCTATTTAAGTGGATAGGCAAGTGCCAGGAAAGATTCTAAACGCTCAAGTGTCTTTTGACTACAACCCTAATCCTAATACTATCAATGAAAGGTGAGAGTTTTATTATTTATTGTGATGCCTCAAGTATGTGTTTGGGTGGTGTGTTGATATGAGATAAGAATGTCAAAGTTTATGGTTAACAACAGCTAAAGGTTCATGAGTGGAACTACCCAACACAGACATAGAGTTGGCAATGATGGTATTTGCTCAAGAAATCTGGCGACGTTACCTCTATAGGACTAATGTGAGGTATTCATCATAGTCTGCAATATTTATTCACTCAAAAGGACTTGAATTTGATATAATGAAGGTCGATGGAGTTGCTCAAGGATTATCATTTTACCATCTAATACCAACCAGGTAAGGCTAATATTGTATCAGATGCATTGATTCGAAAGCTAATAAGTATGGGTAGTCTACCATAGTTAAGTGCAGTTAAGCAATATTTAGCTAAAGAAATTCAAGCATTTGAGACTAAATTCATAAATATAGGCATCTCAAAAAAAAGGTATGGTGTTAGAGTATATCGAATCAAGACCCATATTCATTGAGATATTAAGGCCAAGCAGTTTCACGATGAGTTGACGGGCAAGATTAGAAGGAAGGAAATGCCTGGCAAGGCACAAGATTCGACTTTAAATGCAGGTAGAGTGCTCAATTTCAAAGAGAGAATTTGTGTTTCCCTAGTAGATGGCATAATTAAGTGGATACTATTAGTAGCTTATGGTTCGCAATATTCTATTCATTTAAGTGTGAGTAAAATGCATCAAGACTTCAAATGAATATATTGGTGGTTTGTTAAGAAGAAAGATGTAGCCAGATTTATGGCCAAGTGTAAGAATTATCAACAAATGAAATATGAGCACCAAAGACTAGCAAGCTTATATCATAGAATGTTTATTCCTGAATTGAAGTGGGAAAGGACAGTTATGGATTTTATTGTGGGTCTCCTCAAGATATCCAGGAAGATTGATTGTATTTGGGTTATGGTTGATAGGCTAACTAAGCTAGAGAACTTTAGTCTAGTTACAGTAGATTATAATGTTCAACAATCGGCAAATATCTATGTGAAAGAGATAGTAAGACTACATGAGGTACCTATCTCAATCATTTCTTTATCATTTTAGATCATGGTACTCAATTTACATCTATGTTTTAGGGAAACTTACATGAGGAGTTGGGCATACAACTTTCTTTTAACACTACTTTTTATCCAAAGAGTGAGGGCTAGTTAGAGCAAACTAATCAAGTATTAGAAGACATGTTAAAGGGAATGCATAATCAAGTTTGGTGGTCAGTGGGGCAAGTTCCTACCATTGTGTAAGTTTTATTATATGAATAGTTATCAGTGCAGTATTGATATTGTTCCTTTTGAAGTTCTTTATGGGAGAGGCTATAGATCACCCATAGGATGGTTTAATATTGGAAATGTGAAGACTTTGGGGGTTTGTTTCATAGATGATTCTTAGGATAAGGTAAATAGTATCCAAGCTAAGATTCTAGCAACCTAAAGTCGACAAAAAAAGTATGCAGATCTCAAGGTAAGAGATATGAAATTTCAGGAAGGTAAGTCCTCTTAAAAGTTCCCTCATGAAGGGTGTAATGAGAGATCTGTACAAGATACATTGGCCCAATCGATACCTTTGAATGTGCTGGCCAATGGCCTATAGATTGGTTATACTACCTAGTTTTTCCGATGTTCACCTAGTGTTCCATGTGTCTATGTTGAAAAAGTACCAGACTCAATGTTATTATACAAGAATCTCCAATATAAGAAGGAGCCATTTACAATTCTTAACCAGAATGTCCAAAAGTTTAAGATCGAAAAGATCAAGTGTGTGAAGGTCCAATGGAAGCATCTTCAAGATGAGGAAGTGAATTGGGAAACTAAAAAGGATATGCAAAATAAGTACCCTCAATTGTTCACCTATCCAGGTACAACTTTGTTCTTACCTTAGCATGATTTTTCCTATTAATCACTCAGGGATGAGAGATGGGTAAATTGCTAACTATTGTAACAACGTGAGCCAAACTCATTGGGAGGCTAATGGGAAAGGAAATTGGGCCAGGAAAAATTTGAGAAGTAAGTTGAAAATATTAAGCCTAGGGGAATTTTGGACAAAATAAAAGTTTAGGGAGGTCTAGGGTGATCCAGTAATGAGTTGAGGAAATTGTGAGTTTGATCATTCTAGTTGACAACCAAGACAACAAAAAGCATGTACGATTTTATGGAACTGAATTTGGGCAAGTAGAAATCCCGAAATGGATCTTGGAACACAAAATACTTTGAAATATCATGGTTTGAGAGTGGGTTGTAAAAAAAAAGGGGGTTGGGATGTGAATTAAGAAATTTGTCTTGTACAACTCACTACAGTAGGATTATTTCTCCCGCTTTGTCCTTAAGAAATTATAATAATTTAGAGATATTTTCCATTAGTTTTCACCGATTTCATCTTAAGAGTAAGTTAATATTTTTTTAACTCGTAATTCAATTCCAAGACTTCAGATTTTAGGAAAACTTGAAATAACAAATAATTCAGACCTGCAATTAATAGTAGGTAAAAACCCTATTTGGACAGGTGACCATGAAAGTGTTCAAGAGTTAGGATTTTGATAAATCTGGGTAAATATGCCATTATTTTTAATTATGTATTTTTTTTAATTATTTATAGACCAATAACTAGCTAGGACTTTGAAAAGGGGAAAAGCTTCAATTTTACAGCACTCGAGGCTTGAATCTGAAGTAGATGATGGTTTAATATTTCCTTTTCTATGATATATTCTTATTAACTACTTCATCATATTTTCTGTATGTATATGAATAAGGGAATAATGATAAAAGCTAATTGATGATTCCTTATGATTGAATTGCATGCAATGAACCTATTACTTGAACTTGCAAGTTGAAAACTATTTGTTGCGATCGTGATTGTGATTGTGGATTGTGGACTGAGTATCATATTTTGACACATTATTGGATTGGGTATCACATTTTCATGTGTATTATTGGATCGAGTATCATATTTTTATATAAAATTAATTTGAGTATCACGTTTTTTGACATATATTTAGATTGGGTGTCATATTCTAATACATTATTTATTTTGAGTGTGGGTCCCTTGAGAAGACTTTGTTAAAATTACATTGAGTAGATAAATATGGTATTGATATATCGAGTATGAAATGTCAATATTGTGATTTTCTGTATATCATGACCTTTTGTGTTTTAGATACTTTTTATATATTTCACCTATTAGAATAGTTGTGTTTGGCCTATCAGGACACTATTGTTATGTATATTAATACTACATTCGTTCCTTTTTTTGATGAGTTCAAAACATCTTTAGTTGGCTAATGACAAACTTAGCTAGGTAATCGTTGATTTCAGAATTCATGGATGAGCCAGCATCTTTCGGGCTACAATGAATTCTTTCACTATGTTAGTCCACTTGCTTCTGGACTCTGGCTTTCATGTATTTAATTATTTAGCTTCTGAGGTTGCATCCCCATGTGTTATACTTATAGTTAGAGTTTTGATACAAAGACTTTTAATTTTCTAGTAGCATTTTAGATTGTTAAGTTTTGTTTAAGTTTGTCGGAACTTAACTAGTATTTGTTATTTTAACCTAATCTCATAATTTTAGTGTTTGAACTGTGCTAGTTCAATTAGTTAGGTTGAATTGTGGTCTCTATTGGAAGGTTAGCTTGGGTAATACTAACGACTATTTGGGATCGTGACATCAACTGACTCTCAAATCAAAAATCTAACTATAATAAATCAAACCAAAATCATAAAAAATCAAACCAAATTGAATTTATTTTAGTTTTGATTAACATTTTTACTAGATCAATAATTAAAAAACATAATCGAATTTTATAAATCGAACCAAATCAACAGAATGCCTAATCCTATTTCTGTATACTGAATTTGTGTCAAGATTCAATTTATAATAGAATGGAAAAGACACAAACCGAAAAGTTATGACAGGAAGGAAAAAAGAAAACGAAAAGAATAATTACATTACATTAATAGAAACATTAAATTTTGCTTTTGTTTTAAATGATTCACTCATTTTATTAAATGGATACTTATAATAATTTCAAGAATGGAATAATAATATTTTGCTACGTATGAATTCTTTTAAAATATTTTATAAAGGAAATATGTTTTAATTATTCTACTCTTATTTTATTTAGAAAGAATATTTTCAAATATAAAGAAAGCCAACAACTTAATATCCCTCTATTTAAAAAAGAATGACCTACTTTTTTTTTATTTCAAAAAGAATGACCCATTTTTTATTTTGGTAAAAAAACTTTAATTTCAACTTTCCACGTGGCATGTTTAAGGCTAGAAGATTGAAGAAAATTTTGATATATTTAACATAACTTTAATTTAGGACCTCAATATAGAAAAGTCTTTCTTTCTTTTATTAAACTTCGTGCCAAGTCAACTAGGTCATTATTTTTTAAAAAAAGGGGGTACAGAATATTGGTAGTGAAATGTTATACCACTTGATTATTTTGATTCCACGATCATAGAGTCTTTTAAGTAAACCCAAAGAACAGATGAATCAGCACTCCACGAATGCGACCTAGGGCCTGCAAACATGGAGAAATCGGTATTGCACTAGTAGCCCGCCATCAACATTATCACTAAAGTAGGAAATTTAATAGGCAAGGGTTCAGAGCTGATTTGAAATACCATCAATATAAATGACCTATGCTACCTAACTGAAAATGATATTCTAAAATCAATATAATCGACAAGATAACCAATGAAGGACATCTCATAAAAATATTGATTAAAGTCAACACTTACAAGGAAATAACAACTAAAATGCCTAAATGCCAAAAACTCATTTCGAACAACTCGAAAACTGAAGCAAAGTACATTCTAGATCAAAGTCAACGTTTTGGAAACTGCACTGATAAAATTTTCATCTGAGTGTGTTTATCCAAAAAGTTAAAGTTAAAACTACTAATTGAACAGACTCAAAACAAAGGATCTCACACTCAAACCAACCTTTCTTCTATCCTAAATTATGAAAGTATTAGAATTTCCGTATGACATCAGAATCTTCGAATACTGACTAAAGTAAACTTTTTTTTACTTTAAATCTCTAAATTAAGAAAAATCTATACCTAACTCATCCAACCACTTCGGCGAGTGTGTCATCATACCAACACCACACAAAAACAATAAGGATGGTATAATAGAGGGGCAAAATGGTCAAAGGGTAACAAAGCCATAGAATGACCTTAGATGTTTTTACAACATCCACTACTAAAAGGACTTTCGTCCTCGAAAAGTCAAAGAAAAGGAATTACCTGAATTATCGAAAAGGTAAGCATATCCAACTCGATCTTCCTAGTAGCCTCCTCAATAGGTAAATGCCTCCATTGGATTACCGAAGGGATCTCCCTCGACCTAAGCTTCCTGACTTATTTGGCAAGAACGGCCACTAGTTCTTCTGCAAAAGCTATGGACTCATCAAACTGAACTGAATCCCAATATAGCATATGAGACTTATTTGAAACTTACCACTATAGCATAAAAAACATGAAATACAGTGTAAATGCCTGAAGAGATAGGGTCAAGGATAACTCATAAGTTGCCTCTCTTATTCATCTCATAATCTTAAATGGGCCAATGAACCTATCGGTGAGCTTGCCCCTCAATCTCATCACATCCTTCATAGAAAACACTCTTAGAAATACCCAACACCAATCATAAACTTCAAAGTTTCGACCCTATGATCAGCATAACTCTTATGCCTACACTGGGTAGTACAAAGTATCCCCTGATCACACAAACACAATCCATCGAGTATCTAACAAATAACTGCTCCTAAGTACTAACCTCAAAAGCATCAAATTACCCACTGGTGACCGACATCTCCTATCATAAAATACCTATAAAGATGTCATCTAGATGCTGAAATGATAGCTATTATAATATACCAACTCTTTCAAATCTAAAAATCAATAACATAGGCTCGAAGCATGCCATACAAGATTTTAATCGTCCTATCCAAATAACCACCAATCTAGGGGTGGTAAGCTTTTTCCACCCCAGTTACTCAATTCCCTCTAAATAGACCTCTAGAAATGCCAAGTGAACTGATTACCATGGTCTAAAATGATAGATATCGGTACCTTATGCTAATGGATAATCTCTCTGATGTAAACTAGATCCAACCTTTCTGAATTGTAAGCATCTAGACTAGTAGAAAGTAATCAGACTTGGTCAATCAATTCAAGATGACTCAATTAGAGTCAAAACCTTGAGATGTATGTGGCAAGCCCACCACAAAGTCTATAGCTATTTGTTCCTATTTCCACTCTGGATAGGTAACTATAGGGCCAAACTACCTGCTCTCTAGTGTTTGAACTTTACATGTTGACAGTTCAAACACCTAGTCACAAAAGCTAAAGTATCTCTCTTCATCCTGCAACACCAGTATTACTGTCATAGTATTACTATCATAGATCATAGTTTACCTTAGCCGCTCTAGGATAAATAAATATCTAGAATATTAGGCCTTCTCAAGAATCAACCTCACCAATTCTTCAACTTTAAGAACATAGATATAACCTTCAATCCTAAAATGCCCTTCAGATCTAAGGTCACCATCCTAGCTTCCCCACTAAGAGCGCTATCACGAATCACCATCACCTATAAGTTATCAAACTGTCATGCCCAAATATTCTCCAACAAGTAAGATCTACCCTCCATACAAGTCATATTAGAAACATAAAGTTGTACCATCCAATTCACTAGGGAATAGATGTACGAAGCTAAAGGTCACTCTTCAATAAATAAGTATGCTAAACTCCCTATGTTCATTGGCTTCTGGATTAAGGCATCTGCTACTACATTTGCCTTTCTCAGGTGATAAAGAATAGTAATATCATAGTCCTTCAGTAACTCCAACCACCTACACTATCTTAAATTAAGGTCCTTCTGGGTAAAAATATATTAAAGACTATGGTGATTAGTATTGATCGTATAATGGGCGCCATACAAATAATGCCTCCAAATCTTCAATGTGAAGACCAGCATTGCCAACTGTAAGTCATATGTTGGGTAGTTCTTCTTATGTACCTTTAACTACCTAGAAGCATATGCAATAACTCTAAAGATCAAGACAACATTTAAAGCATCATAATAAATTGTAAATCCTTGGCCCTCAACTTAAAGAGTAAGAAATGGAGTTGAAGTCAACAAGGCCTTAAGCATCTCACCTCACACTAGTCAAACCACTGGAAAGGGACATTATTTTGAGTTAATCTAGTCAAAGGCACTATAATAGAAGAGAACACTCCGCAAGCTATCTATAATACCTTACCAATATGATAAAACTATAAACCTCAATAGGAGTAGTGAGTCTAGACCAATCATGAACTATTTCCACCTTTGTCAGATCCTCCATAATACCATCTTTGGATACCACATCCCCAAAGAATGTTAGAAACTCAAGCCAAAATTCAAAACTTAGTAAATTTGGTATCCAATTTTTGATTATAAGGTCTAATGTACAGTCTTCAAGTACTCTCATATTGCTCTCTATTTTTGAAGTAGACTAGGATGTCGTCAATGAACACTATAAATAAAAATGTCCAAGGGTGAACAGACAGTTCAGCAAATCCAAAAAATGTTATGGGGGCACTAGTTAGCCTGAAATACATGACTAGAAACTCATATTGTATATATCCTAAACGTAGTCTTAAGGATGTTTGCTGCCTTGATCCTCAATCTTTGATATCTCGATCTCGACTCTATCTTAGAGGAACCCTACTACACCCTGCTGTTTAACAAATAAATCATCAATATACAAAACCAGGAACCTATTATTTATGGTTACCTTGTTCAACTTCTTGAGTTAATACATATATACAAGGTACTATTCTTTTTTTAAAAAATAGAATAGGAGCACCCTATAAAGATGTCATGACCCAAGCCTGGAGCCTAGATGTGACACGGTGAATGGGAACCTAAAGGGATTCAAACAAGCCTCTTAGCATATCAATCATACATCCTCGGTTGTAGAAGAAAAGTAAACAACCACAAGAGATAATATAAAAGGGAAAACGGGACTAAGGGAAGTCTTTGATATCATAATAGCATAGAGAGTCCAGCTTATAGCATAAATACATCATAATATTCCAACAACACCTCTAAATTTAGAATAGTGCATGGGCCTAGATAATTTCCAGACTCACCCTCATAATATCATATGTTCCATATCAAGAAGTCTTAGGAAAAGCAAGAGAAAGTAGATAGTGTCCCAAACTTTAGGATTCACCAAGCTTTTCTTTGAATAATCTCACTACTCACATGGAGGATGATCAAGAGGAGCTTTGGTCCCTACATAGTGATATAATGTAGGCAAAAGTATGCATTAATATATTTGAATGTACTAAGTATGTAGGATGCAATGCAACAAGACATAAGCCAATATAATCAAAATGCATAGTAATAGGCAATAGATAAGCATAATCTCAATATGACATGCATGATCAATGCTTGAAGTAAAACATGCTTCTAAATCATTTAACTTACACAGAATATAATACATATGTTGGAAATGATCTCAACCAACAAAGAATAAGACCAAGCGAGCTATAACTTGGACTCCTGATGATTACTCCTCATCTGTATAGAGATGGTCTACTAGCCAAGGTAAACCATATTCAAACTTATGGGAACATGACCTAATTTTGTATGAAGTAACCTTTATTAAGAGAACATGACCTAATTTCATATGCAGTAACCTTCCGGACAGGAACATGACTCAATTTCGGAAAGGATTTCATCAAGAAACTTCACTTTACGGAAACACAACCCAATTTTGAGAAGAACCTCAAGATAAAGTGTACGATATGGATCCTAAAGTAAAGTAAGGGTAAAGTATACTCCTATATTGGAATATAGTTTGAGGAAAGAGAGCATCCCCTCAATCCATCAGTGCTAAGCCTAATCCCACGGAATAATTGAAATAAGCATATCTTTAGTAATTTGCAATAAACATAGAATCATAACACGAGTATCTCTAAAACATCTTTGACCTCTAATAGTGAGCCCAACTTTAAAACATAAGAATAGATCATCATCAAACATTACCCTTGCATTAACATCAAAGACTCATAAGAGGTAAAATCTTTGAAAACGGGCCTTATCCGGCATTATAACATCATAGACATTTTCATGAATTCAATACATCTTTTCAGAGCTCAAAATCATCATAAAGTCATTCATAAATCATACAATAGATCATCAATAGCTTTAAGGATCCTTGAAAGGAAATTTCATTAAACACTTGATGGTTGTGCAATGCTAGTCCAAAATCATGCAACTCAAGAATGAAATAAATGAGAAAACTCAATGTAAATCAATCCACCAACACATAGTAAAATTGTTATATAGAATACCTTGATATCTATTATTAAATCTCATAATAGATCATAGTTTCATAGTTAAAAACATACATAGTCTCAATAGACAAAATCAACTTATAGTATAAGCTTGAGATAGATAGACATGCATGTTTAATCAATATTTCATAAAACCCCAATATATTTCATGCTTGTAATCCATAATAAAAGATACCCATAGAAAATACAACTTGAAAACATGTAATTTTCATAAGATAGGAAGATTGGACTCCATGGGTGAAAGACCCAATGGATAAAACCCACATACCTCAAACTTGGATTTCCTTGAAATGAGCTTGAAGAAAACTTTGATCTTGAATAGGGTTCTTAAGATCCAGAATTAAGCTTGAGACACTTGAATTTGGAAGAAATATTTGGTTGAGTGTTAGAGAGGATTTTGAGAGGGTCTTGAGTGATATATAGTTGAAAATAGCTAAGTATAGGTGTTTTTATGAAAAACTGAGCATGGGGATATGACCCCAAGGCCTTTGGGCCGAAATGGAAATTATAGCACAAAATAACACTGATCAACGCCCCTGGCATGCGCCTCTGGAAATTGTAAATTTTGAAAATTATTTTTTGCTATTGCTCTAAAATCAGGGTTGTACCCATTCCCAACTCACTTTTTACGCCCTGATTACGAATATGGAGTCAGATTTTTGATATAACATATAAATTTTGAGATATATGAAAATTATGATTATGAACATTTTGGAAGCACATTTTCGGGCGATTTTGGGGAGCTTCAATATCTCCCCCTTGGGAAAATTTATCCCCAGATGTCAAAGAAACATGCATGAGAGATCAAATCATGAAGTTTTCAGCCTGACATAAATGCAATAATTACATTTAACATCATTTTCAAAAATTCCCAGCATGAATGCTAAAAATCATCATAAACTTTTTACCATGAACATTATATGCATGCAAAATGTCATGAGGGCTGGAACTTAACACTTGAAATCATGTAAAGGACTTAGTTTGCTAACTCAATCTTGAATAGAATGAAAGAGGTACGAATATTGCTTCTTCATGTCCATTTTGGCACCCCATGTGACTCTTTCGACTTGATGGTTCTTCTAAAGGACCTTGACGAACGCCACTTCTTTATTCCCCAACATTAAACCCAAGATCTCTCCTTTTTACATTGGAGTAGGGACTTTGCCTACTTTAAGCCATTTTCAATCATTCCTTAATCAACCTCACTTTCTCCAAATCTCCCATTAACCAAATCTGGTATAATCAAAATCATCTCACTAATACCGTTCTCTCAAATCACTATACATCTTTGTAGAACCGAGATGAATGGAATAGGATGAATTAAGGGATTCCTTCAAGATCAATATTTTTGAATCTCCACATTTGGCACATACAACCTACCTTTGTACCTAAGGGCACCATTTCCCTTTTGGAAGAAAACCTCCACTTTACCATCTTTCACCAAGGTCTTTAACTCTAGCAAGGCGGGGTCAAAATCTTGTTTTGCCTTTACCTCCTCAATTAATAAAGATTTAGAACTATTAACATCCACTATACCACCATTACTAACTCCATCTAACCTTAATACCAACATAGCCAACTGATGAACTTCTATAACCACCTTTTTGTTACCCATAATTCACACTTATCATATTTAGCAAACAATCTCTCATCCTTCCAAATTTGTAGCATTACCCTCAAATACCTCACATGATACTCTTCACTCTGGGAATAAATTAAGATATCATAATAAAGACCACCACAAACACATCAAGATAGGGTTCAAAGACCCTATTCATAAGATCCATAAATGTTATTGGTGCACTAGTCAAGCCAAAAGACATTACTACAATTCAAAATGCCCATATCTAGTCCAAAAATCCATCTTGGGAACATCACACTCTCTCACTCTCACTTGGTGGTACTACAACCGAAGACTAATCTTGGAAAGTTGACTAGCCCCTATCGGGAAGGATATCAAGTACCTCATTAACCACCGAAACCAACCCTATAGGAAGGACTTTGGACTCAATATCCATAACCCTCACAAGATGATAAAGACAACCCTTTGAAATCAACCTTTAGGATTTAAGACATGAAATGAATCTATATTGACCACCATATTACTACTCTCCCACTCAAGAATGGGCTCATTAGGGAAATAGGAATCTAACTCTACGGGTTCTACAATCAATGGAAGCATTATATGCATGTAACTAAACCAGCCCAAGACCTCCAAACAAACCATACCAAGTTCAACAAAATCACAAGGCAAGACTTTATACAATAAGGACATGGGCCAATCCCCTATAGACTTTTGTAGCAATAATAGACCCACCAATGGGGGGAGACACCTAAGAGGTTCACATAGCAATTTGGGACACACATGAAACTTACTAGCAACAAAAGGAATAATGAAAGAAATGGTGACTCCCAGACCTATCAAAGCATGCACATCAAAATCAAAACCCTTTAACATACCTTTGAAGCACTATGCCAATTCTGATGACCCTCTAGAGGGGTATAGTTACACACGTCAACTGTCGTTTTCAAAGCCCTTAGTAACCCATGGACAATATCTGGACTAGAGATCCTTTGCACTACACTCAAAACATGCACTTGAACCGGCCAAAAAATCTCCTGGATGGTCCTTCCCATACTTGTGGCACAGAGGAGAAGCTTGAATACTAACACCATTACCCTTCCTTTGAACATATGGGTGTGCCACACCCAAAGCATGCACCCTTGTTCCTCAGACATGTGCCATAATGATTTCTCCCATATTTGGGGCACTTAGGATGAGTCATCCCACCATTATCGTTGGGCTTAGCATATAGGAGCCTTCCTTCAACTTGTGCCCTTCTTCTCCCTTACATTGAGACTACCATGCAAGCCCTCATCTTATACCCAACACCGCCACACTTGAAACAATCCACAATCCCCGCCAAGCGCCTTCATTGATATTCCTTGCCGCACCATTAACAAATGGCAAAAAGGGTCCTTTTCTTTGGGCACTTGGGCACCGGTTTTCTAGTAGAAAATGAATCATCCTCAACTTGGGCTCTCTTGGCCTTTTTCTTCCCCCTTTTGTCATTTAGGCTCTCGGGGATGCCCACCAATTGGTTGAGTTGGTCGGTCATAGCTTTATCCAATATCCATAGAGTATTACGAACCTCCGCATTAGAAATGTCATCGTCCTCAATAGCTTGAGACATGTTCTAAGGCGTAATGGTTAAGAATTAGGAATAATTCTTGGAGGAAATAAATCTATCGCACGATATAAATAATGAAGAACTGAAATATTTCCTAAAACACCTCACAGTCTCTCACTCATAGTTATGGCGTGCTTCACAACTATGAATAAGACCCTAATCGATGCGATCTATTGGATTCCGAGGACCATTAATAACCTAGTGATCTGATACCAATTTTGCCATGACCTAAACCTAGGGCCTAGACATGACACGGCAAATGCAAAATCGAAAGGACCCAAACAAGCCTCTTAATATATCAATCACACATCCTTGGTCACGGAAGTAAAGTAAACAACCACAAGAGATAATATAAAAGGGGGAAAATGGGGCTAAGGGAAGTCTTTGATGTCATAGTATTCTAATAACACCTCTAAATTTAGAATATCGCAGGGCCCAGACACTTTTTGGGCTCATTCTGGTAATATCATATATGCAACATCAAGAAGTCTTAGGAATAGAAAGAGAAAGTAGATAGTGTCCCTGAACATGAGGATTCACCGAGCTTTTCTTCAAATAATCTCACTAGCCATGTGGAGGATGATCAAGAGGAGCTCCTGTCCATACATGGTGATATCATGCATGCATTACTACATTTGAATGTACTAAGTATTTAGGATGCCTTACAACAAAAAATAAGTCAATATAGTCAAAATGCATAGTAATAGGCAATAGATAACCATGATTTCAATATGGCATGCATGATCAATGCTTGATATAAAACATGCTTGTAAATCATTTAACTTATATAGAACATAATAAATATGTGAGAAAAGACCTCAACAAACAAAGAATAAGACAAGCGAGATACAACTTGGAATTTTAATGATTACCATTCATTGGTAAAGAAATGGTATACTCACCAAGGTAAACCATACTTCAAACTTACGGGAACATGACCTAATTTCGTATGAAGTAACCTTCCTCATGGGAATATGACCTAATTTCAGAAAGGTTTCATAAAGAAACTTTACCTTATGGGAACACGATCTAATTTAGAGAAGAACCTCAAGAGAAAGTGCACTAAATGGATCTAGTAGTAAACAAAGGGTAAAGTATACTCCTACATTGGCACATAGTTTGAGAAAAGAGAGCATCCTCTCAATCCATTGGTGCTAAGTCTAATCCCACAGAATAATTGAAATAACCATAACTTTGGTACCTTGAAATGAACATAGAAGCATAACATGAGTAGCTCTAAAACATCTTTGACCTCTAATGGTGAGCCTAACTTTAAAACATAAGAATAGATCATCATCAAACATTACCCTTGCATTAACATCAAAGGCTCACAAAAGGTAAAATCTTTGAAAAAAGGCCTAATCTAGCATTACAATATTATAGACATTTTCATGAATTCAATACATCTTTTCAAAGCTCAAAATCATCATAAAGTCACTTTACTCTTAAATCATACAATAGTTCATTAATAGCTTTAAGAATTCTTGAAAGACATTTCATCAAACACTTGGTGGGTGTGCAATGTTAGTTCAAAATCATGCAATTCAAGAGTGAAATAATATGAGAAAACTCAATGTAAATCAACCCACCAACACATAGTAAAACCCTCATATAGAATACCTTGAGATCCATCGTGAAATCTCATAATAGATCATAGTTTCATGGCTCAAAACATACATATTCTCAATTGATAAAACCAATTCATAGTATAAGTTTGAGATAGATAGACATGCATGTTTGATCAACATTTCATAAAACCCCAACATATTTCATGCTTATAATCCATAATAAAAGATATCCATAGATAATACAACTTAAAAACATGTAATTTTCACAAGATAGGAATATGGGGCTTTATGGGTAAAAGCACCCAATGGATGAAATCCACATACCTCAAGCTTAGTTTCCTTGAGATGAGCTTGAAAAGGACTTGGAGCTTGAATGGAGTTCTTGAGATCCGAAATTAAGCTCGAGACAGTTGAATTTGGATGAAATATTTGGTTGAGTGTTAGAGAGGGTTTTGAGAGGGTCTTGAGTGATATATAGTTGAAATTGGCTAAGTATAGGTGTTTTTATCCAAAACTGGGTATGGGGATATGACCCCAAGTAAACAGAAATTGTAGAACAAAATAACATTTATCCGTGACCCTAGCGCGTCGCGGCCAGGGCGCAGATCTCCTTTGAAAATCGTAAATTTTGGAAAATCAATTTTTGCTATGGTTTCTCTAAAATTGAGATTATGCCCATTTCCCACTTAATTTTTCCCCCTGATCACGATTATGGAGTCAGATTTTCAATATCACATACGAATTTTAAGATATATAGAAATGATAATTATGGGCATTTCGAATGCACTTTTTTAGGCGTTTTTAGGCGTTTCAAAAGATATACTAGGCCTAATGATCCATCTACACAAGAGGTCTTGAAGCTACACCATAATTTTAACTTTGTCTTCAGTTGTAGCTACCCAGTATGGTGGAATAGAAATTTGTTATGTACCCAACTTCACATTAAGGCCAAATCAATATCATGCTCAAGAAGAAGACCAGGTAGATTGGTAAGAAATAGATAAAGAAACTTCTGAACCACTAAAACAGAATCAATAGAAGGTATGTTAGTACTAGTAACATCGACATAAGCAAGATAGGATAGACATCCCTTTCCTACTAACTGCAGAACCTTGAGAAAATAGATCACACCACTCAGCATATGTCTAGTTGTATCTGTCCATACAATCAAAGGAATACCAAGCATACACAAGTTAAAGGTCTTATAAAATCAATCCAAAACTATATGATTGCCACGACCCAAAAATGGGCGTGATGGCACTCGTCTTCTCCCACCAAGATAAGTCAGCCTACAACCCAACTATAACGTTAAAATGCAAAATTATAATTAAAAAAAGGAAAGTGAAAGTTCAATTGCAGATGATAAGTCAACTTAATAAAATCCCCCAAAACTTGGTTGTCACATGCACAAGCTTCTAATGTATTACAATAGATTCGAAAGGAAACACAAGTATCAAATGATATTGTCTCTAGAATAGAACAAAATCATAAATAGGAGTAAGAAGTCAGCTATGATGGCAAACGACTACCTCTCCCAATCTCCGTAAGAAACCTCAGACAAGGAAAGTACAGAGTATCACGACGATCTGGGCTCGCAACCTACAAAATTATTGTAGCAAGGGGTGAGTATCAAACACACGGTGCTCAGCAAGTGAACTACTAAACACAAAATTAAGTAATATAGAATATAGGTACCCCCAACACTCTAACCAAACCCCCACAACTACAACATACATAAAATCAGCCCAGCTTAACATTTAACAATGTACATGGCATATAGCTCAATAACCACACCAACTATTATATCTCAACAACACCAGGGATCAAGTGCATCTATCACAAGCTTCACAAAAAGCACTCACATGTTTATAATGATAATGAGGTGTAATGCAATGCAATGCAATATCAAACAAAATGATGCATGTTTGTCGTAGTGATACACACCCGCTGACTCACAGTCCAGGACCCATGGCGGACTTCAAGTCTATGTATCTTTCATGGCATGCGACAAGACCCTCGAATTATAGTATTCATCACGGCGTGCGACATGTCCCTCGAATTATCGTCGAATCATAGTATCTAGCACAGCGTGCGACACGATCCTCAAATCATAGTATCTGTCGTGGCATGTGACACGTCCCTTGAATATGGTACATCCTCTTTAATTCTCATTCTTTTTTAGTCCACGGAAAATTTATCACAAAAATCAATGCAAATAGGCATGTTTACATAATAATAAGAAAATGTTTTATTTTAATACAATGCACAGTTCACAACAACATATTTTGGTATAACATTACCACTAACTCAATACCTCAAAACATTCTCAACACTTCACACAAGAAGCACAAGATTCTATATACTTAACAAAGGTTAAGAAATTCACTTGCCTTAGCCAAAGACAAACAATCAAGCACGTGAGCCTTCCCCTTCCGAATGGAATCCATAGCACCATAATCTAGTTAAATAAACTCACACAATAAAATTTTAAAATTAACAATACTCTTATTACTGTACGTGTAGCTTTAACCCAAGTTAACCAATTCTATATTCAATTCTTAAAATTTTGAGCTTAAGGTTAAGTCTCAATTCCTCTACATACCATAAATTCAATGATATTATATAATACAATATACCTACTGTTAAATTAGTTACCTCAATATAACCAAAAAGAATAATTACAATACGGTACAATAAGGAAATATTTGGTCAGGAGATCAACATGTACAGTCGGTCCATAATGAAAAGTTTCTCACAATCTAATGCTTCCCAATGATTAAATTATCATGACTCATAATTACCTAATGATTTTTAACATATAATGCCCATTAATGAATCCACTAATGGTTGAAATATTGTGTCAGTAGTAAGACTTATCGCATTCAATTTTCACTTTAATTATATGGAACTCCTTCATCCTAACTTACACTTTTTGATCCCTAAACTTTGTCACTTATTAATTAACATACATAAGCTAAGCAGGGATTGGTTGTCTGGATGAAGAACCATACCTGAGGAACTGGCAGCCGCCCTTCTTAAGTTACATTTTTTCTCTTTTCTTTGTTTTCTTTTCTTTTTTTCTCTTTTATTTTTCAAATAATATTAAAAGAATTAAACCCTAATAACTAATTTTACTATATATACTAAGTGGTATAGGATATTTAATAAGTTATCAA
>JAOTQJ010162480.1:0-27526 GCA_025642045.1 Solanum sejunctum | reverse complement strand
TATATATAGGCAACACATATACCACTTGGACCAATCAAGAGCTTGCACATACACCTTGACCCCACTTCAAATTATCCTTAAGGACCAAACTTAGAAGAAATGTTGCATTCAGTCCCAAACTTTATTAAATCAAACTAATTAAGGACTTTTGGGGTTTAAGTTAAGTTACGGGTCCTAACATGCCCACTCTAAAACTTTTGTTTCTCCAGCAACCTAATACTCTCCTCCTTTGTTATCACCTTCTCTATGCTTTGACTTTTCACTAGTGAACCTGGTCCCCGAGTGGGAGTATGGTCATTTCTTTTAGATTTTCCTTCATCTTTCTTTTGAGTTTTGGGATTCTTAGAGCTTTTAGGTCCCTTAGAAGAGGGCTTGGTTGTCTCAGTGTGTAACTTTAGATGAACCAGGTTCTTATCAAACTTAGTTTCACAGTTTCCACTTTCAGTATCCACATCAACCAGCTAATTATCAGGCACATCCTCATCTTCCACTGCTGTAGTTCTCCTCAACTTTCTTTTTTTGGTACCCTTAGACTTACTTGTTGCCATAGCATCACTCAATAATTTCCTATGAGTACCCCTAGTAGAATAGGTCCTAGTGATTATTGGGGCAGATTCACTCACCTTTTCCTTCTCCTTTTCTATAACAACTTGCTCCCTTGCTGAAGCATGATCAGAACGGATAGTAGGCTTTTTTATTTTATAGATCAAGGAATGTTGTCTTCGTCATCATCCTGGTCCCCTTCAACATTATCTGCAATGTTCAACGACCTAACTTCACTCATAGGTATTTGATCAAACCTAAGAGTACTTAGTGCTAGTTGGAGATCAGGGGATTCAGGTTCATCCCTGGAAAAGAATTCATGCTCCTTAAGGTCAAGCAGCCCCTTGGCAACCCATTCTGGTCCCTCAACAAAAAGACTCTATTCCTTTGTCAATAGTTAGATCCTCATCGAAGTGTTTCTCAGAAATAGAGAACAAAGTGGTACTTGGTTGAGAAGAGTTTCCCTGTTCTTCCGCAGAGTTGGTAGAATCAGCACTTGGTAGAAGTCTTTCAAAGAAGAAATCGGGTTCTTCAATGAGTGAATCTGGAGGATAGTCCTAAATCATGTCTAGGGCAAAGGGTGCAAGTTCTACAAGAGACTTAGGAGATGGAAATGAGGGAGAAATAGTATTAGGCAGAGGTTGTAACTTCTCAGGTTTGAAAGAAGTGTGAATGGTGTGTACAGAGGTGTGTCAAATTTTGGGGATAGAGGTGACTCATTACCAGATGACACTTATTTCACAGAGACAAAAGTGGAGTGAGACATTGTTAATTTAACAAGCTGACAAGAGGACAGAGAAAAGGTGAAGAAAGAAAGAGAAAAATTTTGGATTCAAAGGAAAGATGAAAAAAAGTAACAAATTCAATGCATTAAATAATAGGCAGAAAGGCGTCCTATCCCTAATTGGTTATGACACTTCAAGTGTCGGGATAAAATGACATTAGTTCAGAAAAGCTGAAATGATGTGACATGTCTTAAAGAGTATCATTAATGCTACAATGTGATGCCAACAATACTTACCTTGTAGAGAACTACGTCCCTGATGAGCAGATATTGAATGAGTCTCTTTAAGCTCAGATTTTCAAATCCTATGAAAATGCCAATTTTTCAAACCTACAATATACCTATAGGAATTTAATTTATTATGAATAATTAATTAGATACTTGCATAGGAATTTTAGGAAAAATTAAGTAGAATATCACTATCATAAGGACTTAGAGTAGTGCTACGTAATCAACCCTAGTCTTATCCTATTGCGCTCAAACTGATCCCTACAAAGAGGTTTAGTGAAAATGTCCATAATATGATCCTCAGTGTTGCAAAACTTCATCCATATATTTCCCTACTCAACCTGGTCCCTGAGAATATTATGTCACACATCAATGTGCTTAGTTCTTTTGTGCTGGACAGAATTTTTGGCCATCATTAGAGCACTGGTATTATCACATATCAAGGGGATTGTATATTTCAATACCCTAAAGTCCTTAAGCTACTATTTAATTCATAACAATTAAGAACAACAAGCCGCAACAACTATGTATTCAGCCTTAGTTATAGAAAGTGCAATAAAATTTTGTTTCTTAGTACCTGCGAAAATCAGTGAGCAGCCAAGGAAATGAGTCATTTCAGAAGTACTTTTAAGATCAACCAGGTACCTAGCAAAATCGGTGTCAGCATATCCCACAAGATCAGAAGAGTCTCCAGTGGGTTAATATAAGGCTAAGGATTTAGTGCCCTTGAGATATCTAATTGTGTCCTTCAAGTGAGACTCTTTTGGACAAGCTTAAAATTGAGCAACATACCAACACTGAAGACTATTTTATGTCTGCTGGTAGTCAGATATAGTAGTGACCCAATAATCCCACTATGCATGGTTGCATTTACCATAAGACCAGGTTCATCAGTATCCAGTTCAGAACAGGTTCCTTTAGAAATATTTATTGGCTTGGCATTCATCATTTAATACTTTTTTAGAAGGTCCCTAATGTACTTTTCTTAGCTGATGAAAGTACCATAGGGACTTTGATTGATCTACAATCCAAGAAAGAAACCAAGCTCACCTATCATGCTCATGTCAAATTCACTACGCATCAGGACTTCAAATTCTTGACAGAGGGAATTTGTGGCTGCACTAAAAATGACATCATCAACATACACTTGTACAATCAATAGGTTTTCCCTATAGTTTTTAGAAATAGTGTGTTATCTATTTTACCTCTTATAACCATGACTGAGTAAGAATAAGACAGTTTTTCAAACTAGGCCTTTGAAGCCTAGTTTATCCCATACAAAGTCTTGTCAAACTTCATTACATGATTTGTAAATTCATCATTCTCAAAGCCTGGTGGTTTCCTCACAAAGACCTCCTATATAAGGTTTACATTTAAAAAGGCACTCTTCACATCCATTTGGAATAGTTTGAACTCCATGTAAATAGCAGAAGTAATCAGAATTCTGATGGCTTCTATTTTAGCAATCGAACAAAAGGGATCATCATAGTCAATACCTTCTTCCTGGTGGAAACCTTGCATAACCAATTTGGATTTATTTCTATTAATGGTACCATTTTTATCGAGCTTATTTCTAAACACCCACCTGGTCCTTATCATAGTTATTTTAGAGGGTCTAGGGACCAGATGTAATACCTTGCTTCTCTCAAATTAAAGCAATTCTTCTTGCATAGAATTCATCCAGTCTACATCTTTAAAAGCCTAATTGATATTTTTTAGTTCATAGAGGAGAGAAAGACAGAACAAGACATCATATTTCTAGTCTTTGACCTGGTTTGGATCCCAAAGTCTAAAGGAGGGATTAGGCTGTCCATTAGATGTGAGGATTGGTGCTTCCATCTTAACTTTTTTGTCAGGCTAACTCTGACTTCTTGTAGCATCAGGATTGTCTTTATTTTCTGGTTGAGCGGTGCCCAATCTGTGATCATAGTCATCAACATCTTCCTCAGGTTATTTGGATGATAGACCAGGTACCTCTGTGAATTTCTCATCAGCATCTTCAATATTTTTCATCCACCACTATGAGAAGCAATATCAGTTAAGGGATCATTGATTAGTTGTCCTTTTAAAGTTGAAGTAGCTCCTCTAGATCCGAGTCATCCTTATCAGCAATATTTTTCATATTTCTAGATTTATTATTAATGACATGCACACTTTCCTTAACATAGAGGGTCCTTTTGTTGAATACTCTATATGGCTTGTTGCTTGTGGAGTATCCAACAAAGACACCCTCGTCACTTTTTGAATCAAACTTTCCAACATCTTCCTTGCCATTTATGAGCACAAAGCATTTGAAACCAAAAGCTCACAGATTACGGATGTTAGGTTTCCTTCCAAAGAAGAGGTCATAGGAGGTCTTGTTTTAAAAGGACCTGATCAGACACCTATTTGTCATATTATAAGTAGTGTTGATTGCTTCAGCCTAGAAGTTTTTTGCCAAACCAGATTCAATCAACATTGTCCTTCCAATCTCTACCAATGTTCTGTGTTTCCTTTCCACAACTCTATTTTGTTGTGGAGTCCTAGGAGTAGAAACATTATGGCTAATTCATTTATCATCACAGATTCCATGATCGAACTTGATCCCTGTTACTCTATCTCTATGCTAATTTTGAATTTACTTGATGAGAGTTATTGGTAACTCAGCAGCTTCATCTTTGAACCCCAAAAATTTCACCTAGGTGTACCTTGATTAGTCGTCAACAACCACCAAAATATACTTTTTGCCTCCACCAATTTGAACTTTAACTGGGCCACAGAGATCAACATATATGAGTTCAATAGGCTTGGTGGTGCTGACCTCATTTTTTGGATTTGAAAGAGCTCCTTGACTACTTCTCTTTTGCACAAGCTGCACTGACCTTGACATTGCTAAAATTTATGTTTGGCAGTCCTCAAACTAGATCCTTGGAAACAAGTTTATTCAGTAGAGATGGACTAACTGACCCAATCTTCTATGCCATAGATCACTATAGTTATCTTGTACCTTAAGACACTTAAGATTATCTTCCTTGGTAGTTCATAGATTAGCTACATACATGTTTCTACACTTTTCTGCAATTAGGATACTTCTTTAGTTAATAAGTTAGTTACAATTCACTTGTTGGATAAGAATTTCACCTCATTTCCCTTGTTACAAATTTGAGATACACTAAGGAGACTATACTTTAGGCCATGAACATAGTACACATCTATAATAGCTTTCTCAAAGCACTTTCCAATTTTGCCAATTCCCATAATGTATCCATTTTTGGCATTACCAAACTACATGCTGCCACCTTGTACTTCTTTCAAAGAGAGAGAGTTTTTAGTTACTTTAGTAATATGCTTGGAGGATCCACTATTCCTGAACCAGCATTGACTGCTTCTTCCAAAATGTTCCTTTACAAAGCTTTTTGTTAGTTTTGGGAACCCACTTCAATATGAGGTCCCAGTAGTACGACAAAGGTCTGATAAGAATTTTCTTATTCCAACCAGGCAATGGTCTGTTACTCTATTTAGATTTAGGACCTGGTCCCTCATTCACTCTTTTACTTCTAGAGCAATTAGACTGCTACCTTTTTAGAGTTCTTTTGAGAACTTCATACTTGCTTTTTAGGTGGCCATTTCTACCACAGTGTAAGCACAACAAATTATCTACAATAGAAATATATTTACTATGAGGATTATAGGAGGGATCAATTTTGTTCACATATCTAGACCCCATTTTTCATGTCCCTAGTGGTTAGACATATCCTGTAATAGCTTCGATGAGGTAGTCCATTTGAAAGACTTGTTTAGGTCATCCTTGACCTAAACTAGGCCTTTCTCCATCATAGTGTTCATCTCTAAGGGAAGCATAAACTTCAACTCTGAGTCTTTCAGTTTCTCCTCTAGGATAGATTTATTTTTACTGATTTTACCCTTTTGTTTAACATCAGTTTTAGATTCAGTTTCCATCAAGTTCAAGAGCTCATTTTTCTCAGCTTCTAAAGACAAAACTTTCATCCAAGTCACATACTTGATTTGTTCAAACAGATTTTTCATCTAGAGAAATATCAACACTATTATTTAATAAATCTTTTTCAGTAATTAGTTCACAAATGGAGTCAATGAGAACACAATCATGTTTTTTCAATTTCTTGGTAGAATAAAGATCCAAAAATTTTTTAGATCAAGCAGTGTTACCTTCTTCTTCCTCTTCTTCTTCTTCTTCTTCTTCTTCTTCTTCTTCTTCTTCTTCTTCTTCTTCTTTGTCTTCTTCTTCCTCTTCCTCTTCTTCTTCTTCTTCTTCTTCTTCTTCTTTGTCGTCTTCGTCTTAATCATCATCATCATCATCATCTAAATGTGCCATGAATGCAAATAGGTTGTCAAAGATTTCATCATCATCTGTCATGACTAGCATAGATGAGTCCTCAAGTTGGTCAGCATCTTTAGATTCATTGGAAAAATTTCCCCACACCCCCAGAGCTTTCATCACTATCCTATTAGCTGTAGCCTTTATTCTAAATTTTTCTGGTACCTGGTCTTTATCTTTTATAACCTAAGATCTATCTTTGCTTTGAGAACATTCTCTAACATAATATCCTGGCTTTCCACACCCATAACATAGCTGCATATTTTCTTGAAATTTACCAATATTTCTTTTCTTGCAAATCCAGGATTCTTCCTTATGATCTTCTTGAATCTCTAGGTGAGATAATCCATATCAACACCATTAATTTCTTTATCACTATGAGTAGATTTCAACGCCAACGTCTTGTCGTTCTTTACCTCTCTCTTGGTAATATCATGGTGCTTGTTCAACTCATGCTTTTGAAGAGTACCAATGAGGACATCCATAGTCGTGTCTTCACATTTTTGGACTCTATTATGACATCAACCTTACTTTTCCAGCATTTTGGGAGTACCTTGAGAATCTTTCTCACTATCTTGGTTTGACTAATTTGTTTACCCAGGCACTTTAACTCACTTATTATAGCTGAGAACCTGGTTTGAATATCATGTATAGTTTCACCCTCCATCATTAAGAAGTCTTTATACTGGGAGGTAAGCATATCCACTTTGAATTCTATCACCGCTTACTAGGACTTTACTCAAAAACTCATTTTAGGGGTATAACTTTTTGATTAACTCAAAAATCCACATATTTCCCGAATAACCCAACCAATAATCACTCTAATAGTCATGAGGTCACCATGCAAATGCTCAAATCAACATAATAACAACAAAACCATAGAAATGACCCAGAGGTTCATTACAACATCCCCCACTAATAAGACTTTTGTCCGCAAAAGTACAAACACAGGCATATCTGTAGGCTTCAATCCACACCATGAGTATATAAGTCATAAGCATGTTCCCTATTCTACAATAATTCAGTACCACCCTTATTATCAAGAAATCCCACCACCCATTTGTATATAATAGCAAGTCGATGCTATAATTCAACAAGGAAGCCTCAAGAATTAACTATTTGTCCCATCCGCTTAATGAGCTGACAAGTCACGAGGATCAATCGGCTAGACATACCTATCCTTACAATAGCTATAGTTTGGCTAGTTATATTACGTAACTATAATTATAGTAGTATTTATACACATCTGTATAATTCATTATAGAATTTGCAGTTTTTGTATAACATTTGTATATTTTGCTATACAATTCATGCACAAGGTTTATATAATTCTCTATACAATTCACATTGTTTGTATATTTTAGTGTACAATTTAATTTGCGCACAATGTTTGTATAAATTGAGAGAATTATACAAAATTCAAATTGTAATTATAATTAGATATTTGCCGCTAGTCGTAGTACTTTCAAACTATAACTATGTTAGTTAATTAAGTTATGTTTACTGCAAGGGTGACAAAATTAAACCCAAACTGTCAACTCGTTACAGTTTGGACGGGTTGATACCCTCCCATATATTAGCTCAATCTATCTCAACCCAACCCATTTAATATTGGGTTAATATTCAACTAGAATTGACTTGACAGATATTTTCTTAAAATATTTTTAAAACACTCTTTTTTTAATTTGATATGTTTTATATAGCCAAAGTAAAGAAAAATCTTATTTAATTAAGTACTCAAATGTTGAACAAGAACAAATAAAGTAAAACTTAGTAAAGGTTGGGTTAGGTTGGCTCTTGACCCGCTCTATAACTCATTACTCAATCCATTTTGACCTGGCCTATTTCGATCCAAGCGCATTTGGGTTGAGTTGGTACTTGACCTATTTGTTTTCTTGACCCATTATAATTCACTCAAATTTGACCCAACCCGTTCAATTATCACCCCTAGTTTATTTATATAGTGCTTTCAGATTTCAATGTTGTATAGCCATAGGAGGACCATTATAATATAATTTTATGAATGTGTAGGATTGCCCACTAAACTAGCTAAAAGGCATGTTAATTTAAAATATTTTGAGGCGTAAAAAATTTGATTATTCAAGAATATAGTTGTCAGGTTCATATTTTCCAATGTTGATAGTTGCAAGAATAAAAGTCGAATGATTTGGCCAAAATTTGTGGAATATATCTTTTTCATACCAAATCCTCAAATTGCTTTTTCAAAACCTACTCATCTAATTATGATTAAAATATTTGTTAATATAATATAAGTCAGTCGTATGAGTAAACAGAATATTATTTGATGAACCTGATATTACATATTTATAAACTTAAAATTGCTGGTCTTAGTAAACTTAATCTTTGTCTATGATTCTTAGGACTTATTTGTTTGCACTTAATAGAGATCTGCATTTGAATGGTTCAAACATTAGACCATCTAGAGCATTTGTTATCATAAAATTTAAGCACTTAATTAGTCTGAATAAGTTTAAATCATTAAGATCTAGAACAAAGTCTTTAATATCATTAATAAGTGTATTTTTGTGTGGATAATATATATTCACCATCACACAATACATAATCACTAGCTACCACTGCTCACCACCTCTGCTACCACCACCATTAGTGTTGTCTACCATCAAGCACCTCTGCCATCACAAGCATTACTGATGCTAATCATTATTATCAATCCCTACTTACCTCCTCTAGTATTATTATTACATACATTGTCACTATAACCTCTGTCTCGTTAGTTGACACATTTACCATCACTATCAATCATTACCTCCACTGCAGTCCTACTACCAACAAACTATGTCATCATGGCTAGTACCGTCGCCAATTATCACCATATATTCCTCCGTCACTACCACCTCCGTCTCCATGACTACTATTAGGCACTAACACCACGTGGTCAATCTCCACTACTAACAACCACTATCATTATAACTAGTATCACCACCAACTACCACAATCACTCATCAATCACCATAATAAACACAATCAACTACTAACATCAAGCAACTTCACCATTAAAACCACAAAAATCCCTACCTATCTCATCATTATGATATACTCCACAACACTAACTACTCCACCTACAGAACTATCACCATCATCATTACTAACCACTAAAAACAACTATCACCATCATCACCACTGCAAAATATCTCTACCATCAAAGCAAGTTGCATAAGTGTTTCTTTTTTTTTTAATCAAATAAATTTAATTTTATAAATTTTAGTCAATGTTAATTAATTTTAATTTGAATTATACATTTATTATGTACATATAAATAAATTGTGTCTATTCAAATGTTCAAAACAAATACTCTTAATCATTAAGTGCTCATACCCAGAAATAACATCTTAATTATTAAGATGTGTATTCAGATTCATGCATCTAAATATTAATGAAAATAAATGAGACCTTAATTTCTATCTAAAACTCCAATTCACCTCCTATCAAAAATAATACTTGAACTAAGCTAGACATAATTAAACGAGAGGGAGTTAATCGATTGGTAATCACTTCTCACTTTCAATCTAAGATCATGAGTTCGAATCACCATTGTGGTTATTCTATCCACAAGTTTTCCGGAAAAAAAAAACTAAATAAACCAAGAACCTTTTGCTTTTAATCCCAGTAGAATTGAATAGAATTCAAAACATATGCAAATTAAAATTTGATATATTAAGCATAATTATAATTTTATCCTAACTTCACTAAAATTTAAGTGACTACGAAGAATATCTTGTGCCTAGCATCCACATCAATCCTCTACAGGCAGCCAAACCTTAACGTCTAACACATGGAATATCTAAGTATTTAGACAAAATTATAGAAGCATAGTAAAATAAAGGAAAAAATTTAGAGACTTCCCTCCAGATTTGTCTTAATAACACTAACCTCACTTGTGGTTTGATATTGTCATGACCCAAGTCTAGGATCTAGTCGTAACACAATAAATGAGAGACACGGAAGATACCTAACTAGAGCCTCTTAGAATTCATTAAACATTCGCAGGTATTAAATCAAAGTAAAATGGAATTGAAAAGTGGGAAATGAGACTAAGGGAATATTTGGCATTTAAACATCAATGAAGGAGATAGCTTAGTCATCATAAACATCATCCAAACATACCATCTATATATAGAACTTGGTAGAGACTAAGACATGCTCAAAGTTCATCCTCAAGTTCAAGTATCAAAATAGGAACAACACAGAAAGTAATAGTTTCCAAAAATACAACTCTAGAAAAGTAAAGGGCTCAAATTCAAATAGCACGAAGAGGAAGGTGTATTTCCTGGACTAAAGGACTCACTAAATCAACTAGTCTTAAATATCAGAAGCTAGCCACGTGCTGATGGAGGAAGAGGAACATCGTACTAAGTATGTGAGATGCAATGCAAATATGAAAATTGTAGCGTCATTATTCATGAAGTTGCAATGCCATCATGCATGAAATTATAATGTCATCATTCAAAACATGCATAATCATAGTGTATAAAGCCCAATATGAAGTAAAATATTAATTTATCAAGCAAATCATTGTTAGAGTAACACAATCATCATATGCAATACTATGTGGGAGAAGCCTGTAATCAACATTTAAGACCATGTGAGACTACTACATAAAATTTAACATAACCCCCTACATTCGTACTTGTAACACCTCTCACGCGCCGCAGAAAAATCACTATAGTATATTTCTTGGATATCTACAAATCCGTGCATGATTTCATAAATAAAATGATCCCAAAAAGTGCCTGAAAATGTGCCTTGGAAGTGTCCGAAATTATAATTTTTATATATTTCAAAATTCGTGCATGATATCAAAAATTTGACTTCATATTCTTCTTCAAGGGAAAAATTTGAGTGGGGAATGACCCTAACCCCAATTTTAGAGCAACCATAGAAAAATTCAAAATTTTAAAGTGTCAATTTCCAGAGTGTGGTGCATGTTTATGGCGCAACGCGCCTCTACGTTATTTTAGTGCCAGTTTTCAAGTTTAGTCCAAGACTTTGGGTCTTCGGCCTAAGCCTTCCCACATGTGAAAACACCTATACTTAGCCTTATTTCACCCTTATATCATTCAAGACATTCTCAAATGCTCTCTCAAACATTTAGACAATATTTCATCTCAAAATTTCAAGTCTCAAAAACTCATCCGGATCTTAAGGTTCTCGTTCAAGTTTCAAGTCTCCATCTCCAATCTTCATCAACCTATCCTCCAAAGCTGAGGTATATGGGTTTCATTCATGGGTTCCTTTCACTCATGACATCGAAGCTTCCTTTTACTTAAAATTGCATGAAAGTTGATTTCTTATGGGTCTTAACTATTATGAATTTCACTACATATCATGTTGGGGTTTCATTAAATTGTGATTGTTTTAGCATGTTTTGATGAATATTGTGAGATTTAATTAAGGGTTTTGATGAATATTGTTTGAGGGTGTTACCAAGTATCTATTGATGGTTTTACATTGAATTTTCTAGCATGATTTCACTCTTAAAATGCATGGCTTTAGACTAGAACTACATACCCACCAAGAGTTTGATAAAATATCCGGATTATGATTTTGAATCGACCCAAAAGTGCCCGAAAATAAACCTCAAAATGCCTAGAATTTTAAATTACATATATCTCAAAATTCGTGTGCAATATTGAAAATCCGACTTCATATTCTTGTTCAGGAGGTCAAAATTAGGGGAAAGAAGGTCTGACACCGATTTAAGAGCGAAAGACTAGTAATTATAAAATTTCAAGAATGCAATTTCCAGTTAGCAATCTGCATCCTCCACACAATGCGCACCAGTATAAAAAGGTGTTTGTTTTTTTTAACTCGGTCCAAGACTTCTAAGTCTTGGGCCTAAGTGTTCCCAAGTCTGTTTTTATCTGTACTTAACCATATTTTACCCTCATATCATCCTAAACATTCCCCAATACTCACTCAAACACTTGGCCATATTTTTCATTACTAAATTCAAGTCTCAAACACCCTTATTCGGAACTAAGGTTTTCCTTCAAGGTTCTTCTTCAAGCTTCAAGTCTCCAACTCCAATCTTCACCAAGCTCATCTCCAAGCTAAGGCATGTTGGTTTCTTTCATGGGTTCCTTTCAACTATGATACCCAATCCTCCTTTTACTAAAATTGCATGATTTAAAGTGATTTACAAATGGGCCTTGCCTATTATAAAATTCACTGCACACTATGTTGAAGCTATGTGAAATTGTGGTTGTTTTCCTATGTTTTGAGCTATAAATCTTGTATCTATTTTAAGATTCGATGCAGGATTTTGATGTATATTGCTTGATGGTGTTTCATGGTGTTGAGTGATAGTTTTACAATGGATTTTTTTTTGCATGATTTTATCATTATATTTTATAGTTTTATACTATCATTACACACCCTCTAAGGCGTTTGTAGTTTGCCACCAGGGTGATAAGATAAAATTATCATCAACTATGTGAGGGGTTTGTACCACACCACCAGGCTGATGGGGTGAAACCATCATCAACCAACCAAGGGATTTGTACTTTGGAAATCTAGCTTGGTCTCTTCTACACATATTATATCCTATATGAGCATCAGTTACTTAAGCATGTTTTACTTATGCATTGATCATACATGTCATATTGTTATATTATGCCTATTGCCTTTTGTTATGCATTTTGATTAAGGTGCCTATCTCTTATTGCATTGCATCCTACATACTTAGTATATTCAAACGTACTAGTGCATACTCTTGCCTACATGATATCACTATGTTGGAACTGGTGTCCAAGTTGATCATCCTCCTCCTCTACGTGGTTAACTTAGTACTACTCAAGCTAGTTGGTAAGTCCTCCACTATGGGGACCTTAGTCTATATTTCTCTTATCATGTATTGAGAAATTCTTCTTTATTTTTCTCTTTTTTATGTTCTACTTTGATTATGATTGCGAGCCCATTTCTTTATCTTGGCCCCCTCTCTTATCCATGTATTTGAGGTGTTTATTGGACATGATATGTATCCATGATATGAACATTGACTCTTGTCTCTTAATTATGATTTTTCTGCAAGCCTTCCCTTAGCCCATTGCCCTTATTCTTACTCTTTATGTCTTTTATATGCTCCTGCGACTAATGATGTTTAGTTATAAGTTAAGAGGCTTGTTTGGGGTTCCTTCAGGTTCTCCATCTGTTTGTCACGTCTAGACCCTAAGCTTGGGTCATTACAAACTTGGTAGCAAAGCACGAGGTTGATAGATCCTCAGAGTCCAAAATATCACATTGAGTGGAGTCCTATTCATGGTTATGAAGCATGCCATGATTATGAGTAGGAGGCTATGAGGAATTTTAGAAAACGTTTCCCTTCTTTATGTTCTAAGTCATGCTATAGAGTTGTGGTATGTTTTTCCCTCTAATGATTATTCTTCGCTATGCCAGATCATGCCAAACACTCGAGGAAGAAGGGACCAAACTCTCGAGTAGTAACCTACCAATGGTGAACTCTGGGGTGATCTCACTATGCTTGCCCAAGTTGTAGCCAACAAAGTCAATCAAGGGGCCCAAGCCCCTCATGCTACCACCCTAGGAGATAAGGTAAGGGACTTCATGAGGATGAATCCTCTGATGTTCTATGGGTCAAAGGTGGATGAAGATCTACAAGAGTTCATTTATGAGGTCTATAAGATCTTAAACATCATGACTGTTGGGCCGAATGAAAAGGTGGAGTTAGTGGCGTACCAACTCAAAGGTTAGCCCAAATATGGTATGATCAATGGAAGGGTGAGAAGGGAATTGTTAATGTGGTTCTTTGGGAGGAGTTCAAATGGGCTTTCCTTAATCGGTTCTTTCCTCTTGAGCTTAGGGAAGCTAAGTTGGTGGAGCTTATAAACTTGAAATAAGGTGTTATAAGTGTGAGGGAGTATGCCCTTAAGTTTAATCAACTTTCAAAGTATGCTCCTCATTTGGTGGTCAATCCTAGATCTAGGATGAATAAGTTTGTGATGGGGGTCTTCGACATGGTAAGTGAAGAATGTTGGTCCGCCATGCTAATTAGTGACATGGAATTATCTTGGTTGATGACCTATTCCAAGCAAATGGAGGAGGAGAAGTTGAGGAAGAGAAGGGAGCATGAGGTCAAGAGGTCCCAATTTGATGGTAAATTCCAAAAGGGTGCTAAATTTCATCAAGGCCAAGGGTTTTCGCATGATACTAATAGGGGTTTTCCAATAACTTCTCTAAGACTAAAGGTGTTGGTGATGTGGTCCCTATTAAAGTTTGCCCTAAATATGGAAGGAACCATAGAGGCCCATATTTGAAAGTTTCTAATGCATGCTTTAAATGTGGGGAACTTGGTCACAAGAAGGTGGATTGTCCAGGAAACCGTGGGAAGTGCCAGGGTGCAAATTGGATTCCATTGGGTAGGATGGTCATCAAGGTAGTGCCCCAAGGCATAATCGGGTTTATGCTATATATGAGAGACAAGGGGTTGTTAAGGTTACCGATATTGTTATCGGTATGCTAAAAATCTTTGACTTTGATGTATATTCTTTGATTAATCTGGGTGTCACTCTTTCTTTTGTTACCCCTCTTGTTGCTAAAAAATTCCATGTTGACCCCGAGTTGTTAGATAAGTCATATGAAGTGTCTACTCTTATTGGTGCCTCTATTATTGCTAGGAAAGTTTATAGAAGTTATCCTATTTGCATTTTGCATAAGTTGTTGCCTTGTGATCGTGTTGAATTATACATGGTTGATATTGATATCATTCTTGGGATGGATTGGTTGCATGCCGACTATGCTTCTATTGATTCTAGAACCCATAGGGTCAAATTCTAATTTCCAAATCAACCCATTCTTGAGTGGGAAAGTCAACATATGGTGGTCAAGGGTAGATTCATTTCTTGCACTAAAAAATGTAATTTGATCTCTAAGGAGTGTCTTTACCATCTAGTGAGGGTTAAAGATGTGGATTCTCACGTCCATTCCATAGAGTCAGTTCTGATTTTTAATGAGTTTTTTGATGTCTTTCTAAATGACCTTTCCGGTGTTCATCCCAAAAGGGAAATAGATTTTGGTATAGACCTCCTCCCCGATACTCAACCTATCTCCATTCCCCTATACCGTATGGCCCCAGCATAGTTGAAGGAGTTAAAGGAATAATTGTAAGATTTGTTAGAGAATTGACCAACCCAATTACTTTTGGGTGCTTCGATGTTGTTTGTGAAGAAGAAGGATGGGTTACTTAGAATATGCATTGACTACTGGCAACTCAATAGGGTCACCATAAAGAATAGATATCCTTTTCTAAGGATTGATGACTTGTTTGACCAATTGCAAGGGGCTAGCTTTTATCTAAGATTGATCTTCGGTCCGGGTATCATCAAGTGAAAGTGAGGGAGTGTGACATTCCCAATATGACCTTTCGGACTAGATATGGACATTATGAGTTTGTTGTGATGTCTTTTGGGTTAACCAATGCACTGACCATATTCATGGACCTAATGAATAGGGTCTTCAAACCCTACCTTGATTCCTTTGTTGTGGTCTTCATTGATGGTATTTTTATCTATTCACATAGTAGGGAAGAGCAAATGGGTCATTTAAGGGTTGTATTACAAAAATTGAGAGAGGAGAAATTGTATGCCAAATATTAGAAGTGTGAATTTTGGTTGAAGGAGGTTGCATTCTTGGGTTATGCGTAGTGTCAGGAGATGCTATAAAAATAGATCCTAAGAAAATCGATGTGATTAGGAATTTCCCTAGACCATTGACCCCATTGGATATTAGGAGCTTCTTGGGCCTAGCGGGTTATTATAGAAGGTTTATGAATAGGTTCTCCTCCATTGCTTCCCCTATGACAAAATTGACTCAAAAGAAGGTTAAGTTCGTATGGACCAATGATTGTGGGAGGAGCTTCCAAACATTGAAAGACAAGCTTATGTCCACTCCTATATTATCACTACAAGATGGGCTTGAGGGATTTATGGTGTATTGTGATACATCCTGGGTTGGTTTGGGTTGTGTGTTGATGCAAAATGGTAAGGTTATAGATCATGCTTCTAGACAACTCAAGGTACATGAAAGAAACTACCATACCCATGATCTAGAGTTAGTTGCCATTGTGTTTGCATTAAAGATTTGACGTCATTATTTGTATGGGGTGCATGTTGATATGTTCATCGATCATAAGAGACTCTAATATGTTTTCACTCAAAAAGATCTTAACTTGAGGCAAAGAAGGTGGCTAGAACTTCTTAAGGACTATGACATGAGTGTGCATTACCATCCCAGTAAAGCAAATATTATGGCAGATGCTTTGAGTCGGGTGTCTATGGGTATCCTAGCTCATATTGATGGTGGTGATAGAGAGATGGCTAGGGAGGTGCATCAATTGGCTAGATTGGGGGTTAGGTTGGAAGAAGTGGATGATGGTGTTGTTGTTGTTGATGGATCTAAGTCTTCATTAGTTGATGAGGTGAAAACAAAACAAGATTTTGACTCCACCTTGCTTGAATTGAAGGCCTTGGTGAAAGAGGGCAAAGTAGAAGTTTCTCCCAAAGGGGAGATGGGGCCCTTAGGTACCAAGATAGGTTGTGTGTGCCTTGTGTTGATAGTTTGAGGGGGAAGATTCTTGATGAGGCCCATAACTCTTCTTATTCTATCTACCCTAGTTCCACCAAAATGTATAGACTTGAGAGATGTGTATTAGTGGGGAGGCATGAAAAGATACATTGCCAAATTCATTTTCGATTGCCATAGTTATCAACAAGTGAAAGCCGAGCATCAAAGGCCGGGTGGCCTAACCCAAGATATAGAGATTCCTACTTGGAAGTGGGCGGTGATTAATATAGATTTTGTGGTTAGGTTACCTAAGACTAGAAAAGGTTTTGCTTCCATTTGGATTGTGGTTGATAGGATGACAAAGTTAATTCACTTTTTACCAGTTAAGACTACCTATGGGCTGAAGAGTATGCAAAGTTGTACATCCATGAGTTAGCGAGGTTACATGGGATCCCTTTGTCCATCATATCGGATCGTGGTGCACAATTCACTTCACACTTTTGGAGGTATTTTCAAAGGGGTCTTGGTATAAAATTTCACCTTAGTACGGCCTTTCACCATCTAACGGATGGCCAAGCCAAAAGGATCATTCAAACACTTGAGTATATGCTTAGGGCTTTTGTATTAGTGCTTAATGGTAGTTGATATGACCTTCTTCCATTGATTGAGTTTGCATACAACAATAGCTATCACTCTAGTATTGGTATGGCTCCTATTGAGACTTTTTATAGGAGATGTTGTAGATCACTACTTGGTTGGTTTGAGGTTGAAGAGGTGGCTTTATTAGGACCAGAACTGGTTATGGAGGCTCTTCAGAAGGTTAGTATGATTAGGGAAAGGTTGAAAACCACCCAAAGTCATCTTAAATTCTATGTCGATGTGAGAAGAAGAGACCTTGACTTCAAAGTGGGTGATTGGGTCTATTTGGAGGTTTCTCCAACGAAAGGTGTGGTCCATTTTGGTAAAAAGGGGAAGTTGAGTCGAAGATATGCTTGTCTTTATAAGGTGATAAAGAGGGTTGTCAAGGTAGCTTATGAGTTGAAGTTGCCTAGTGAAATGAATTTGGTTCATCCGGTGTTCCATGTCTCTATGTTGAGGAAATGTGTTGGTGATCCTGATGCTATTATGCTTCTTGATGTTGTGAGGATTGTTGAGAATAACTTATGAGGAGTCTCTAGTTCAGATTTTGGGTAGGCAAGTAAAGAGATTGAGGAACAAGGAGGTGGCATCCGCTAAAGTCCTTTGGAGGAACAAAAAATTTGTAAGTGCTACATGGGAGGCCAAAGTAGACATACAAAAGCAGTATCCTTATCTTTCCAGTCTACTTAAGCCTAAGGAACTAATTCTAGGTCACCTATGTGATTTCAAGTCTTATATTTCAGCCCATATGTCATTTATATGCTTTTATGTTTAAGTTGGCAAAATTATGATGGTTCTACATATATGTTGAGATTTTGAAAATGGTGTTTTAAATGTAATGTTGCATTCTTTTGGGGGTTGATTTGTTTATGATCACTCTTATGTTATATGTCTCTTTTAAATTAGGGGACAAATGTTCCCGAAGGGAAGATATTGAAACAACCCCAAAAAGTGCCCGAAAATGTGCCTTGGAGTGCCCAAAATTTTAAATTTCATATATCTCAAAATCCCTATGTGACATCAAAAATCAAACTTCATACTCTTGTTCAGGGGGTCAAAATTAGGGGGAGAAAGGTCTAACCCCAATTTAAGAGCGAAAGATTAGCAACTATGAAATTTGAACAATGCAATTTCCAGTGCGTATTCCGCATCCTCCATGCGCACCAGTATAAAAAGGTGTCCATTTTTTTAAGTCGGTCCAAGACTTCTAAGTCCAGGGTATAAGTGTTCCCAAATGAGTTTTTATCTATACTGGACCATATTTCACCCTCATATCATCATAAACATTCCCCAATACTCACTCAAACACTTAACTATATTTTTCACTCCAAAATTGAAGTCTCAAACCCTCATCCGAAACTAAGTTTTTCCTTCAAAGTTTTTCTTCAAGCTTCAAGTCTCCATCTCCAATCTTCACCAAGATCATCTCCAAGCTAAGGTATATGGGTTTCTTTCATGAATTCCTTTCACCCATGATACCCAAGCCTCCTTTTACTAAAATTGCATGATTTAAAGTGATTTACAAATCGGTCTTGCCTATTATGAAATTCACTGCACACTATGTTAAAGCTATGTGAAATTGTGATTGTTTTCCTATGTTTTGAGCTATAAATCTTGGATCTATTGTATTATATGATGAATTATTTTGATATATGTTACTTGAGGGTGTTTCATGGTGTTGATTGATGGTTTTACAATGAATTTTCTTACATGATTTCATCGCTATATTTCATGGCTTTATATTATCATTACATACCCTCTAAGTGTTTGATAATATGTTCGAATATGGTTGCTTGAGGGATTGAAGGTCCAAAATATGAGATATGATTTGGAAAGAATCTTATGAATGTGATATAGTCTATATAAAGTGTTGCATTAGACCAAGCCCGATTCAGGGCGACTAAGAGCCGAGATAACCTTGTTGAGGGGTTTGTACCTTGATAACTGAGGTAGGGATTTGCACTCATAAACCATGTGATGGGTTTGTACTTTGCCACCAAAATTATAAGGTGAAATTATCATCAACCATATGAGGGGTTTGTGCCACACCACCAGGCTGATGGGTCGAAACCATCATCAACCAACCAAGGGGTTTGTACTTTGGAAATCTATCTTGGTCTCTTCTACAAATATCATATCCTATATGAGCATGAGTTACTTGAGTATGTTTTACTTATGCATTGATCATACATGTCAGATTGTTATATTATGCCTATTACCTATTGTTATGCATTTTGATTAAGGTGTCTATCTCTTATTGCATTACATATTATATACTTAGTATATTGAAATGCACTAATGCATACTTTTACCTACATGATTCACCATGTAGGAACTGGTGCCCAAGTTGATCCTCCTCCTCCTCCATGTGGTTAGCTTGGTGCTACTTAAGCTAATTAGTGAGTCCTCCACTTCAGGGACCGTAGTCTACGTTTCTCTTATCATGTATTGAGACATTCTTCTTGATGTTCTATTTTGTCAATGAGGGTGAACCCGATTGATTTGTCTTGGTCCCCGATCTTATCCATGTATTTAGGTATTTGTTGGACATGATTTGTATCTATGGATATGAGCTTTGACTCTTGTCTCTTGATTATGATGTTTATACAAGCCTTCCTTAGCCCCTTGCCCCTATTCCTTATAAATTGAATGACTGTATGATAATGAAAGGAATATATGTATATGATATTATCCCTATAGTGTTGGGAATTGACCAAGCCTCACTCGGTGGATTATAGGCCCAGTAACCTTGTTGAGGGGTTTGTACCTCCTATAGGCTCGGGATTAGGTCGGAGTCCAAGAATTGCCTCGCTTGGGAGGTGGTAGGTCTGTTCAACCATGTAGAGGGGTTTGTACCTTCATAACCACGTTAACGGGTTTGTACTCAATCAACCATGTTAGGGGGTTTGTACCTCATCAACCATGTTGGGGGGTTTGTAACTCATCAACCTATTGAGGGGTTCGTACCTATTTCGCCTCTCTAAGGGGATGGTAATCCTTGGATATGCACTAACAATGGTCGCTCCTTATACATGTATTATGTTCTATATAAGCATAGTTTTACTTCATACATGCCATATTGCTCTATGCTTACCCATTGTCTATGTTATGCATTTTTCTATGGTGCTTATCACTTGTTGTATTGCATCCTACATACTTAATATATTTAAATGTACTAACACATACTCTATGCCTATATGATGTCGCCATATAGCAACTGGAGACCCACCTGATCATTCTCCTCCATGTGGCTAGTATGACTTCTCTCGAGCTCTTTGGTGAGTCCTCCATTTCAGGGATGGTGCTTATGAACTCATGTTATGTTCTTAGACTATCTTTCCTTTATGTATATGTTGACTATAAGGGTGAGCCCAGTAGGTTGTCTTGGTCCCCGCTAAGTATCTAAGTTTTAAAGGTATTGTTGGACATATCTTGTACTTTACTATGAGTTTCATTCTCTCTTGACTCTTGATGTTTATGATATGAATATTGTCCCTTAGTCCCGGATATCCCAATTTACTATCTTTTGTTGTTTCCGCGACTAAAGATGTGTAATGATATATTAAGAGTCTTGCTTGAGGTCCCTTTAGGTTCCCCATGGGTCGTGTCACGTCTAGGCCCTAGGCTTGAGTCGCGATAGTAAATACTACTTCATATTCATTTTCATAGGGAAAATTGAGTAGGAAAGGTCTTTGATTTTTAGATGATCCATAGCGAAAAATAATTTTTTGAATGATTAGGGCTTAACCAGAAAAGTACACGACTAGTCCTCGTCATGTACATGTCGCCCACTAGTGCAAAAATGTCCTAAACCCATTCTTGGGCCAAAATAGGGGAAAAATTGAACTTCTCGCAAAAATGTACTACTCCATAATAAGTGCGCATCAGGTACTTATCACTCACTAGTTCAAAAAGTTCCTTAATTTCCAATTTTCACTTAAGGGGACTTGGGTAATAATCCAATGCCTATATATACGGAAATATCTTACTATTTAGCATTTTCAAGCCCTTGAACACTCAAATATCCTCCCAAAATTCCTCCTAATTCTCACAATTCACTCATCTATATTCAAAATATCTCAAGAACATGCTTTGGATTTCAAGAACCCAATTGAAGCCTAAATTCTTCCTCAATTGTTTTTCAAGAAAGTGTCAATTTAAAGGTTGTGGGACTAGTCCATGGGATTCTTTCATCCATGAAGCCAATGCTTCTAATTTACCAAATTTCATGATTTAATGGTTTAATAATTTATGGTTAAACTTTATTATGCATTATAAACATGATTTGAGTTTGACTTCTTTAAGTATTGATTAATTAATCAAGAATATCTGATAAAGGCTTATTCATTGAGTTAATTTATATATATTGAAGCTACGCATGATGTGAATAATGTAAACTATGAAAGATTATGAACCTTTTAAGGCAGATTTCATGACACCCAAATTGGGGTTTCCACTACAATGTTGGTAGGTTGAATTGAATGATTTTCAAATGAATTAATTTTACTCCCCTCTTGTCTTATACTCTTAAATTGCATGATTTTATGTTTGACTAAATTTTCATGACAAGGATTCTTATGTTGATGAAAGACTATTGCATATTTTGCAAGACAAGCATGATATTAAAAATTATAGGCTTCTAAGTATGCATTGAACTCCCAAAAAGTTCCTATGATTTGTAAGTAAAATGTTAAGCCTTTATACTATATTCTACTACATAAAGGGGGTCAAGCATGACAATAATTTTACCCTCATGTATAAACTAAAGCTCACTAGAATGGATCGAGCATACTACAAGTCCTACCCTCATGTGTAAAGCAATGCCCAGTAGAAGGGGTCGAGTTTAAGAAATACTTTACCCTCTAGTATAAGGTATATGCTCACTTGTAGGGGTCAAGTATATGAATGAGCTATACTTACCATGTTTCATATTTTTTTTATAAGCGATTCAAGCTATAATTAAATTATAATTATGTCAAGTATTTTGTTAGACTAGACTTAGCACCGAAAGAGACTTAAGGTAGGGGTCGACCCAAGGTGTCCTTATATAAAGTCTTGTTCTCTTAAATATGTGCCACCATAGTTTCATAATATATTTCCATAAATGGGTTTTTACTAGTAGATCCAACTAGGTCAAGTTATCCACTATGTGGGGTCAAGTTTGGTTTACTTTGGCAAGTAAGGCACTCCTTTTTTGGTGAAGAGACAAACTTGAGAATTCTAAGTAGTAGTTTGCTTGGTCTTATATGTCAGTTAAGGTCTCCTCTCACATAAATATGTTATCTTATGCAAGTTTGACTATATACCTACCTATTTTAGCTTATGCATTGATCTTATATGTCATATTGGTCTTATATACAAACAACAACAACATACCCAGTGATGTCCCACAAGTGGGGACATATCGATCTTATATATTGATTAAAATTATGCATTTCGATAATTATGGATTATGCCATTGTTGCATACACCCCGCATACTTAGTATATTCCAAGTACTAAATCATACCTCTTTGCCTACAAGAACTAACCATGTAGGGAATGGAGCTCTTATTCATCCTCTACCTCCACGTGGCTAGATGAATCATTTTAAGACTACTATTGGTGAGTCCTCCACTCTAGGGATGATATCCACTTTTACTTTCATGATTTTGTTAAGACATGTCTATTTTGGATTTTATCTTTTGAGGGTGAGCCTGGGAGATGTCTTTGCCCCCATTCTATTCACATTAGAGGTGTTGTTGGATATGGATATTTATTTATTGAGCTCAAATCCTACTATGTTTATGTTATTATGAAAGACTTCTCTTTTATGTTGATGATGAGACGGAAGTCCCAAGTTCCTAAAACATCCCCACAACATGGGCCATACTTAACCGCCCCTTAGACATTATTTTGTTATGTGATTCATGCAAATCTTCTTCCCTATAACATCCCTATAGCTTGAGTCCAAAGTCCTACTTTCCTTAAAATTACTTCTTATTTGCTTTTTGCTTAATTATGCTTCCATAATCAAGGATGTGCAAATGATATGCTAAAAGGCTTGTTTAGATTTTCTTGGGGTTTCCCATTCGCTGTGTCACATCTAGGTCCTAAGCTTAGGTAAAGACAAGTTTAGTATCAGAGCATTAGGTTTGTTAATGGTCGTTGAAAATCCAACACACCGCGTCAAGTAGAGTATTGTTCATTATTGTGGAGAGCACCACAACTATGAATCGGAGGCTATGAGGCGTTTTAGGTAATGGTATATTTCTTCATGATCTATGTTGTGATTTATATTAAAAATAAGGTTATCTTCCCTAAAGGGTGGTGTTTTGCTCTTCTATATCATACCACAACCAAGGAGAGCGGCACAAAGAACTCTTACGATTGAGGAGGGTTCGGCCCCTATGGTTCCTTAAACTCCCCAAGAAGAAGAAGTCATGCATGCCGAATACCAAAATGTCATTTTCATGTTGGCACAAGCCATGACTAACTAATTGAATCAAGGATGCAAAGCTCCTCATTCCCCTACCCCAGCTTCAAAAGTGAGAGATTTTACAAGGATGAACCCTCCGGAGTTCTATGGCTCCAAAATCGAAGAGGAACCCTTAGAATTAATTGATGAGATATACAAAGTGCTTGCTATTATAGAGGTGAATTTGGAGGATATGGCAGAACTTGCAGCCTATCAACTCAAGGATATTTCATAAATTTGTTTTACTTAATAGAAGCTAGAGTGATAGAACAATGATCCCATCCCACGAGAGAAATTTAAGGTCGCCTTACTCTATCGATTCTTCCCTATTGAATTGAGAGAGGCAAAGATAATGGAAATCATAAATCTCAAACAAGGCTACATGAGTGTGAAGGAGTATTCCCTTAAGTTTAACAAACTCTCAAAATATGGTCCTCACTTGGTTGCCAACTCTAGGTCAAGGATTAAGAAGTTTGTGTCAAGAGTATCCAACTTTGTGAATAAAAAATGTCGTACCGATATGTTTGTGGGTGATATGGACTTGTCTCATCTCATGGCTTACGCCAAGCAACTTGAAGGGGAGAAATTAGGAAGATAAGGATTAGGGAGTCCAAGAGGGCTCAGTATGATGGTGGTTTTCAAGGTGCTAAGGGGGTCATTTCCAACAAGGTTAGAAATTCCAAGTCCAAGGATCCTTCATTTGTCAAAAAAAAAGATTTGCTAATGATAGGGTGCCTAACCCTAAGGCATAAGGTGGAAATGGTGGGATGACTTTTCCAAGGTGAACAAAATGTGGAAGAAGTCATGGTAGCAAATGCTTGAGGGATTCGAATGCTTGTTATAGGTGTGAAAAAGTAGTCCACAAGATTATTAATTGTCCCTATGCTCAAAACAAGGGTAAAGATGGTCGTCCTTAAGGAAAAGATGCTCATATTGATAGAAGGGCATAAGGAGTCCAACAAGGGGATGCTCCATGTAACAATCAATTTTATGCTCTTCAAGTAAGGGAAGGAGCGGATGAGGTGCCCAATGTTGTTACCAGTATGTTAAAGGTTTATGATTATGATGTTTATGCTTTATTAGATTCGGGTGTCACTCTTTCTTTCATTATTCCTTTTGTTATTATTAAGCTTTATGTGTCTCCCAAATTTTTGTGTGAACCCTTTGGGGTGTCTACCCGCTTTGGTAAATCCATTATTACTAGAAGAGTCCATAGGGGTTATCCTATGTCTATATTGCATAAAGTCTTGCCTTATAATTTTGTTGAACTTGACATGGTAGATTCTGAAATTATTCTTGGGATGGATTGGTAACATACCTATCATGCTTCCATTGATTACAGAACCCGCAAGGTTAAGTTTTAAATTTCTAATGAGCCTATTTTTGAGTAGGGAGGTCATAATTCGGTGGCTAAGGGTAGGTTCATTTCTTGTCATAAGGCTCGAAAGTTGATTTCTAAGGGTTTTATAAGGCCTAGTAAGTCACTTTGGAGTGCACTAGTGTTGTTTGTAATTAAGACGATGGCTCCCTTAGAATGTGCATCGATTACCAACAACTCAATAAGGTCATTATAAAGAACAAGTATCCCTTGCCAAGGATAGATGGCCTATTTGATCAACTACAACGAGCTAGTCATTTTTCTAAGATTGATCTTCGGTCCAAATACCACCAAGTGAGGATGAGGGAGTGTGATATTCCCATGATCGCTTTTCATATTAAATATGGGCATATTGAATTTGTATTGACATGATTTGGCTTAACAAATGCACCAACGATATTTATGGATCTCATGAAAGGTTCTTGAAACCTTTTCTTGACATATTTGTGGTGGTCTTCATAGATGACATATTGATTTACTCCCAAAGTGAAGAAGAGCATGTGAATCATTTAACGGTAATGATAAGAAAATGTCCTAGACCTTTGAGGGATGAGAGATTGTTTTGGGTGTTTTTGGGTGTGCTTTAATGCAAAGTGGCAAGGTCATAACGTATGCTTCTACACAACTAAAGGTGCATGAGCGCAACTATCCCACCCATGATCTTGGATTAGCAGTCATGGTATTTGCTTTGAAAATATGATATCATTATTTGTATTGGGTTCATGTACATGTATTCATCAATCACAAGAGTCTCCAATATGTGTTCACATAAAGGGATTTTAATTTGGGGCAAAGAAAATGGTTAGAACTCCTTAAGGATTATGACATGAATATGCACTATTAGCCCGACAAAGCTAATATCATGGCCTACGCTCTAAGTAGAGTATGCATGGAGAGTACAGCTCATATTGATGATGGCAATGAGGAAATGTGTAGAGAAGTTCATTAGTTATTAGGTTGCGGGATAGGTTGAATGAAGTTAAAAATAGAGGTGTGGTGGTTATTGATAGGTCAAGTCTTTTTTGATTGAAGAGGTCAAATCAAAGCAAGACCATGACCCTACCTTACTAAAATTCAAAGCTTTGGTGAAGGATGGTAAAGTGGAGGTTTTCTTCTAAAAAAGGGGGAGATAGTGTCCTTAGATACCAAGGTAGGTTATGTGTAAAGGGATTTGATTTTGAAAGAGGTACATAATTCTTCCTACTCTATTCGTCCTAGTTCTACAAAGATGTATAAGGACTTGAGGGAGGTGTATTGGTGAGGTGGTATGAAAAGAAATATTGCCAAGTTTGTAGTCATTGGTCATAATTTCTAAGAAGTCAAAACCGAACATCAAAAGTCCGATGACCTAGCCCAAGACATAGAACTTTCTACTTGAAAGCGGGAAGAGATCAATAAGTATTTTGTGATTTATTTGCCAAAGACTAGAAAGAAGTTTGATTCTATTTGGGTTATTATTGATAGAATGACAAAATTTGCTCACTTTCTATTGGTTAAAATAACTTATGGTGCCGAAGATTATGCCAAGCTATATATTCATGAGTTGGATAAGTTGCATGAGGTATCATTGTTTATTATTTCGAATCGTGGTGCTCAATTCACATCTCACTTTTGGATATCCTTCCAAAAGGGTCTTGGTACCAAAGTCAAGCTTAGCACGACTTTTCATTCTCAAATAGATGGTCAACCAAAAAGGATAATTCAAAATCTTGAGAATATGCTTAGGGCTTGTGTTTTGGAGTTTAATGGTAGTTGGGATAAACATCTTCCACTTATTGACTTTTCTTATAATAATAGCTATCACTCTAGAATTATAATGGATCCCTTTGAAACTTTATATGATAGGCATTATAGGTCCCGGTTGGGTGATTTGATGTGGGGGAAATGGCTTTGTTGGGCCCGAAATTTTGTGATGAAAGTTTTGCGAAGGTGAGGTTGATAAGGGTGAGATTGAAGATGGCTCAAAGTAGGTAATAGTCCTACTCTGATGTTAGGAGGAGAAATCTTGAGTTTAATATTGATGATTGGGTATACTTGAAGGTCTCACCTATGAAGGGTATGGTCCAGTTTGGCAAGAATGGAAAGTTAAGCCGAAGGTTTGTAGAGCGTTATAGAATTTCGATCAGAATTGGTAAGGTTACCTATGAATTGGAGTTGCTTACGAAGATGAGTATGCTTTATCTGATCTTATATGTATCTATATTGAGGAAGTGTGTCGGCTACCCAAGTGATATAGTGCCTTTGGAAGTTGTGGGTGTTGTGGAATATAACTTGTCCTATGAGGAGGTCCCAGTGAAAATATTAGGTAGGCAAGTGAAGAGGTGGAGAAACAAAGATATAGCGTCCATCAAAGTCCTTTGGAGGAATCAACAAGCTGAAAGTGGCCCTTGGAAAACCAAAGTAGACATGAAGAAGTGATATCCATATCTCTTTCACTTGACTTAAGACTAAGGTAACAAATTAACTCATATCTATTGTTAGAACCCGTAAGTACCCGTAATTTAGAACCCGTAAGTCCTCAATTAGTTCAAATTGGTAAAGTTTGGGACCAAATATAAATTTAATTTAAAGGGTGGTCTTTAAGATTTAAAATTTTGAGTGG
>JAOTQJ010162479.1:10750-70379 GCA_025642045.1 Solanum sejunctum | reverse complement strand
TCATGATGCCATCCCAAGCCCAGCTCCTTATGTCTCCAAGCTAAGCAAAGTCGGCCCGTGGGCAAATCGACACGCTGTATCCAACCTTCTTCAGAATATATAGATATATACATATAATTATACATGCACACAAAATAACCGGCCCGAGAATCGGTGAACGAGGCCAAAAGGGCACGAACAGAGTTGTGAGATTCATATGCATAAAAATTAGTTTCAAAAGCTTAGAAATATGAAAATTTATCATTTATGAAATCCAAGAGTTATTTTTCTAAGAATCCCCTTTTGTTACTAAAACAGTTCAACTTCACATTTGATAGTAATTTCAGAATAAATTAAACTTATAGTTTCCAAATTACTTAGTTTTTGGTCAAACGAATATTACTCATGGATTCTAATATTCAGGAATGACGGATGAGGTTCATCTATCATAGAATTGTCCAAAATAAATATAAATTATATTTAAACCCAATTTGCAAAGGAGGGGGAATTTTTCAAATATTCGATGTAAATCAAACACACTATATCATGCCAAGAAAATAGAAAGCTTTACATACCTCAATTTCGCTTGTCAATTAGCTCCAACGTAAGGTCAATCCAACTTAGACTTCCGAAACGTTCAACGTCTACACAATTACGATAACGCCAACGATTAATATCCATATCGTGCCTTAATGCCTAACTTTTTTGTTCTAAATTTATAAAAATTTTGGCAGCACTTCCCCTTAAAATACGCTGCTCGAGAATTCAACTCGGCTCAAATAATCAATCAACAACAACAACAACGACAACCTATAACATCAATAAACCTTTTCTAATACCACCACAACATTAAAACACCACAAAACGCTATTGTGACGTAAATAGTAAAACAGGGCAGCAGTGATTCAAACTTATATCTATCATATTCCAACCTTCTAATACACTCCAAGAATCATAATACATCACCCCAACGGACAACGCAAACCCCCAATGCTAAAACATAACAACATACCTTCGACGGGACTCCAATTCAAGCTAACTTTCATGTAATCATTTAAATAGTTTTCTAACACTTCTTTCACACCATAAAGACTATTTCCATGACAAGTAAACACAAATACATGACAACCATTCAATATATAGCCATATGCAAATTTGCTCCCAACTCGACCACAAATTTAAAATTCGTTATTCTACTAAAAACCAATCTTATTTTCGTGTTTTTTCTTTATTTTAACACATTCCTAACACCTTCACACCCTTTAATTAACATAAACAAAAACTAAAAATTAACATACCTTTCAATCTTTCACTACACCCAAATTCTTCGTAGCCGCTAAACTACGCGTTTTCTTAACCAACCAACGCCTCCACTCTACTTAGGGGCTTCAATATACCGAGCTTGAAGCGTCAAATAATCGAAAATATGAAAAATCAATTTTTTTTTAAATTTACTGTAGCAACCCGAGAGGGTTCTATAGCTTGATCAATATTTTTTGTCTTCAAATTTGCTAAGTATGGGACTTGTTGCTCTTGTACAAGGCACATGCTTATATATGTATAGGCAACAAGTATGCAACTTGGACCAATCAAGAGAGTACATATACATTTGACCCCATCATAAATTATGCTTAAGGACTAAACTTAAAATAATTTTACATTTGCCCAAACTTTATTAAATCGAACCAATTAAGGACTTTAGGGGTTTAAGTTAAGTTACGAGTTCTAACAGATAGGAGTAATGAGGTATGAAAGAAAGAAAAGATCATCCCTAATTTTATTTGTTCATTTGAGATTTTGTGGAAAATCAGTAAGATTGCTTATGAGTTATCCTTACCAGCAAGATTATTTGCAGTTCATTCTATATTTCATATCTCCATTCTCCATTGATACTTTCCAGATGAGTCTCACGTGAATTCCTATTATTCAATAGATTTGGACTCAAACTCGTCATATGTTGGGGAGCCCATGGCTATGATAGATAGATATGTTAGGAGGTTGAGGACCAAAGACATCCCTTCGGGGAAGGTTTAGTGGTGACATTAGCCCATTGAGGAGCCTACATGGGAGTTGCAGTAAGACATGTGGTCTAGATATCTCCTATTTTTTAGGCTTCGAGTACTTTCTTTTCTCTCATGTTCGAGGATGAGCTTAATTTTTAGTGGTAAATGATATAATGCCCTTAATGGCTACTTAGAACTGGAGAATATAGATACAGAGTTAAATTGGAAATCTGGAATTGCAACATGGTCTTCTTATTCACCACAAATTGAAGTATAAGGAATCATATATTTATATGTTATATAACATATTGTTTTCATTGATCCAGAGAAGGCATATGTCAAAGTTCCGAGGGATATCCTATGGAGATGTCTAGAGATGAAGGGTATTCCAATGGTGTATATTAGGGTGATAAAGGCCATGCACAATGGAGCCAAAACTCGAGTAACAACAGTGGGAGGAGACTCAAAGTATTTTCCTATTGAGATGGGGATTCGTCAAGGATCTGAGTTGAGCTATTTCTTTTTTGCCTTAGTAATGGATAAGATAACATATTCTATTCAAAAGGAGGTTTCTTGGTGTATGTTATTTACAGATGACATAGTACTGATTGATGAGACTTAGGGTAAAGTTAATGATATGTTGGAAGTTTGGAGATAGGCTTTAGAATCTAAAGGGTTCAAACTGAGCAGGACAAAAACAGAATACTTGGAGTGCAAATTCAGTGTTGTGAGTGATGAAGCAGACATTAAAGCAAGCATTGACACTCAATCCATTCCCAAGAGACAGAACTTTAAATAGCTTAGGTCAATTATCTAAAGTAGTGGTAATATCGATAATGATGTCACACACAATATTTAGGTAGTATATATGAAATAGAGGCTTGCCTCTTGAGTATTGTGCATTAAGAAAATACCACATAAATTTAAAGGTAAATTCTACAAAATGGTGGTTGGACCATCTTTATTTATGGGGTAAAATAGGGTAAAGTGCTGACTAATCAAAAAGTCACATGTTCAGAAGATACATATCGCGGAGATGAGGGTGTTTAGATGGATGTGTGCACATACCAGGAGATGATAAGGTTTGGAATGAGACCATTCGAGAGAAGTTAGAGGTGGCCTTGTGGCTAAAATGATGAGGAAAGTGAGACTGTGTTGGTTTGGATATATGGAGAAAAGAAGTATCGATGCTCCTGTGAAGAGGTGCGGAAGGCTGTAGTTAGGGGTTACTTCGAGAGGTGTATTGGCGGAAGGTGATCAAATAAGATATAGAGAAACTTTATCTCACCAAGGACATGACCTTAGACAGAAAGGAGTAGATGTCGTGTATTTAGGATAACGGATTAATATGTTAGTAATAGAATAATATCTAGCTTTGTGATAAAGTAGGTTAGTAGGAGTAGTCGTCTTTATCCTATTTTTGCCATTATCTTTCTTATATTTGCTACTTTTTTGTTACATTTTTAATTTTTTTTTTGTATTTATATACTATCATTTGCTTTCATTATTAGTCATTTTTCCTTTTTGGTTCTTTCCCTTTTTTTCATACCAAGTATTTTCTACTTATGGGGCTTGATTCTTGAAATAAAGATTTGCCAGAAACAACTTCTCTATCTCTATGAGGTAGTGGTATAGTCGCCAATTTTACCCTCCTCAGACCCCACTTGTAGGATCCCACTGGATATGATATTGTTGTTATAATATTCTAACGTAGAACTATAATATTATAATGTAGAGGTACAGTTATATAAGGAGACTAAATGTTTTCCTATGCCTAGCCTTTGTCTATGGATCTCTTGTTAGAGTTGGAGATAAATATTAAGTGTCTTAATAATCCCCATGCAAGCTGATAGTGCAAGGACACATTCAGCTTGGATCGAAGTAGTTCAAACCTCGGAGAGGTTGAAGGTTTGGAGAGGATACCAGCTAGTTGATCCTTTGATGATAAGAACTGAACCTTGAGATCTTTATGAGCAACTTTGTCATGCACAAAATGGAAATCTATATCAACATACTTTTTGCATGCATGAAACATTGGGTTTATTGAAAGGTAAGTAGCTTCAATGTTATCACACCATAGGAGTGAAGGTGTTTAAATAGGGACGCCCAATTCAGACAAAAGGGATTGAACCAGGTCAATTCAGCAGCAGCATTAGTGAGAGCCTTATATTCAGACTCTATAGAAGATCTAGCGACTGTTTATTGCTTTTTGGGAGGACCAATACACTAGAGTTGCTCCCATAGAAATAACATAACCACCAGTCGATTTTCTCTAATACACAGACCCAACCCGATCTGAGTCGGTGAAGGCAAAAAATTAGATGTTTTGTAAAGGAGTGCGAAGAAAAGAATTACCAGTATGATAAATTTGTAGGTAATTTCTATTGCCAATATGAACTTGATCCGATCCCTTATAGTTTTCAACCTGGTGAATGTTGGTAAGATTTGGGGCAATATGAGGTGTAGCACATTTCTTGGGGAACCATTGCAAAGAAGTAGATATAGGAGCTTGGTGTGACAGTAAAGTTGTTGGGCTAATATTAGGGTTGTAAGAATGGACTCATGTCGAAGCAAGATGGTTAGTGCCATTGCAAATTTGACTCTTTTGACGTTGACTAGGATATTGTAAGGCTTATGCATGAAGAGGTGAATAATTTTGTGAACTGTAAGAGTGACCACCTTTACCACCACATACTCTATAGAATCTGCCATGACCCTTATGAGGATTAGAATTAGAGGAGCGATTAGAAGTATTGTTGCATTGGGTGAAGTTGCCTAAAGGAACATGTATGTTAGACGTATCATGTTGTCCCGTGGAAGAAATAGATAGTGTTGACAATGATGAATCGTGGATAAAATCATGGTTCAAATAAGACTATGGAGCTTAAAAAAATCACTGTTCGGGCTGCATAGACAGAATAGTAACGAGGTCCTTAAACTCAGAGCGAAGACCCTTAAAAATGTATATGTTATGATCTGCGAGAGAAAGAGGGGATCCGATGATAGCCTGTTCATCAGAGATGAATTTATACTTTTGTAAATATTGAGTGACTATAAGGTCATCTTGCTTTAGGTTTTGTAGTCGCATATGAAGGTTAAGAATGCATGTGTTGGATGTAGAGAAGACAGCAGTCGCTAGATCATTCTAGAATACGTTCGAGCTATTCAGTCCAATGATTAGAGGAAATGTTTCTTTTAAGAAGGATGAAGTTAATAGGATTAAGATCATTTGATCTTGTTGTATCCACTATGTATATATTTTGTTTGGATTGGAGGTGGTTGCACTGCGTATGGAGACTAAGGGAGCAGGGCAAGGGTTGATTCCGTTGATGTAAACGTAGAGGTTTTGTCCAAGAAGAAAAGGCAGCAATTGCGTTCACCAAAATAAGTAATTTATTGTTGATAATTTGATATATATGAAGTGGTGAACATGGTTAAGGTGTAAAGAGGAAGAGGATTGTGGAAGTCCCAAAGATTGCAAATACGTAGAGGAGGTCGGAGTGGCTTCTGATACCATATTAGAATAGAAGGATATAGATAGAGAGCAAAGCTGGAGAAACTGCATAATGCAACATTATATTCTTATTCACCACACATTAAAGTATACATAATCATATATTTATATGATATAATATTCTAATGTATAACTATAATAATCAAATGTGGAGTTACAGTTGTATAAGGAGACTAAATGTTTTCCTATGCCTAGCCTTTGTCTATGTAACTCTTGTTAGAGTTGGAGACTAATTTATATGTCTAAATAACAACCATTTTTGTAAAATGTTCCATAAAAATTATCATTTTTTCCTTTCATTAATTTCTCTGAACCTTATTTGAGCTAAGTATGTGGTTTGTAGTGGCATATTGTGGATACAAGAAGTGCAGTGTGAGTTTATGGATTTTTAGGAAGTTTAAGTTGTTCAAAAAGTGAATTTTTGTATCATTTAGAGTTTTAGACCATGGAATAGAATTTCATTAATTTCGTTAAATCCGAAATGTTGAAATTGGTGTAAGAAATGTGATGAAATCAAATTTGGAGCCCATATGTGGAAATAAGGTCGAAAATTGGAAAAGTTGATGTAAAATGGGCTATGTTTGAATTCGTTCAACGATTGGAGTTTGGATGTTGGGATTCTGATAGTTCCATTGGATTCGGGGGATGATTTTAGTCCTAGGAGAGGCATCAATATATTGTTTTGGGGTCCCAATTATATTTGATCATTTGAGGTCCTAAACTAGTTTTATTGTGATTTACGTGTCACTATGTCAAGGAGATCTCAGATTCGATGTTTGATATTTTCATTGATTCCAAAATGTAGTTTCTGATCGAAAGAGATTACTTTTGTGAAGGTGCAATGAAAGAACCATCCAATTAGAGAGGCAACTTGGGAGAAGGAGTCTAACATGTGTGCCAAGTATCCTCATCTTTTTAAAGCTACAAGTACTTACTTCTATCTTATGTTCGAAGATGAATATGATTTTATTGGTGGATAATTAAGGACCTATTAGGCAATTTTGAGAATTTGTCCTCTTGTTTCCATAAGATATCTTTCTTGTTAATTTTAAATGAGTATTTTGGATAATTTAATAACTACGGATATTTTCTATAGGTAAATCCAGATAATTAATTTAATTATTGGACTAAATGTTAATTTAGTTAAAATCCTAAACCATATGAACATATATTTTAGATTAAATTAGTGAACTTTAATAATTTAATAAAATTAGAAAAGAAGAAGAGAAGAATTGACAGGGAAAGTACCTACGACGGAGAACTCACTGCAACGAAAGGAAATCGACTGAAACGAGAGCAAATCGACCGAAATCAGGTCTAGACTAAACCCTTAAAAGATTTTTAAAGTTCATTTTATTATATTATATATGGAGGAGTGAGGGGAATTAAAGAATCAACATTTGTGAAGGTTTGACTGCAAAACCTTTTCTTATACGTGGGTTTTTAATTGGTAATGCCTAAAATTAAATTGAAAAAAATAATAACCCTATATGTTGACGCCACTATGGAAAAATGAATTGCCAGCAAAGATAGCAGATCATAGGAATTGATTAATTAGTTAGATTAGAATGATCTTAAAGTAAAATGTGATCCACTCAAATGCAGATGAAGTGCTTCTCTTTTACCCTCATCTTTTACACTTCTACCAGTGGTTCAGTTCTTGGTTTCAGGCGAACTGTTACTATTTTATGCATCCTCGAATTTGTATATATAGATATATATGTTTTTGTATTAGTATTGGAACGTGTGTATTATGTGAATAACCATTAGAATTATATTATTTGGAGGGTCTAACACGCAACCCTGAGCTTGAAATTTTGGAACTTAGATTTAGATGAGTTTGGATCTAACCTAGACACAGAGTATTAGGTGTTGTTAATTTTGAAATCTTATTGTGATTATTATTTGACTAGATCGTGGTGCTACAGATTATATTCAAAATGGAAAGATTGAATTATTTGATTGATTGTGATTCAACTAAGGCAAGTGGACTTTCAAAACTTTATAATTCTCATAGAATTCCTAAACTTTCCTTTCTTCTATGTGTGATGCATGAAATATTTTTTATAATATAAAAATGAAGTGATTAAATATAAATGCGAGTTGTTATGGTATTGTGACATTTGAATTAAAAATATGATTAAATGATGAGAATTCTATATTGAGATATATTCTTGTGGTTAGTGATTATGAGTGGATTTGTTTGTGGACTTGATCTCATGTTCATTCATTCTATGTCACACATACTTGCATTGATTCTAGTCATAGATTTGAGTGAGATAGTAAAAATTGGGGCTGAGCTATTTATCAATCGAGATGTGATGGCGAGGTCATTACCTATTGTGATCTTTACTAGTTATATTATGATTCCAAGGTTGTTACGGGTGATGATATTATACTGAGATCTTTACCGGTGATATTGTGATGTTGAGGTATTTTCCAGTGATTTTATGATGTCAAGGTCATTGCCGGCGATTATTGCATAAGCATTACATCTCATCCTTGCAGATTCTTGTGTGACGTGACTTATTACTGTGATTGACTGTTTTATCACTTATGAGTTGTGGCTTGTGCTTTTGAATTATGATATTGTGAAAATTATATTGCAACGACCCAAGCCTAAGGCTTAGACCTGACATGGCAAATGGAAAACCCAAAAGGGACCCCAAACAAGCCTCTTAACATATCATTATACATTATTGATCGCGGAAGCAATTAAACATCATAATTAGATTAGAAATAAGGGAAAATGGGCTAAAGGGAAACTTACATAATGTAAACATCAAAACAAGAGAGTCAAGGTTAAATACAAAACATGTCCAGTAACATCTCTAAAACTTAGATAGGAACGGGGGCCAAGACAAGCAACCAAGCTCACCCTCATAGTCAATACGTACATACAAAAAAAGATAGTCATAGTACATAGCATGAGATCATATACATTGTCCCCGGAATGGAGGACTTATCAACTAGCTTGAGAGAAATTGTATAAGCCACGTGGAGGAAGATGCTCAAGTGGAGCTCTGGTTCCTGCATGGTGATATCATATAGGCATAGAGTATGCGTTAGAACCTTTGAATGTACTAAGTATGTAGAATGCAATACAAAAAGATATAAGCAACATAATCAAAATGCATAAGCATAGGCAATCAGTAGCATATAACAATATGACATGCATGGAAGATGCTTGAAGTAAATCATGCTTACATAGACCATAATACATGTGCAAGAAGAGACCATCATTATAGAATTCATAGTCTATTGAGGTGCCAACCCCTCAATTGATCGGTGGATCATCTCACCCTGCCACCCATGGTGATTAAGGTACTAACGCCTCAATTAATTGGTGGGACGTCTCACCGACCACCCGTGGTTATTGAGGTACCAAACCCTCAACATCAAAGTACAAACCCCTCGATATGATTATCAATGTACAACTCCCTAAACGTGGTTAGCAAGTACAAACCCCTCAACATGATTACTCAGACTCACAACCCCTCAAGTGGGGCATGGTCAATTCCCAACACGATATAGAAGAATATCATATATATACATTCCTTTTATCGTCATAAATTCATTCAACTCACAAGACATGCATTGGGCCTTTAATCTATCTAAAAATCATAACCGGACATTTTATCAAATACATGGCTAGTGTGTAGTACCAGTATAAAATAATGCAATTTAGGAATGAAATTATGCAACAAAATTCAATGTAAAACCTCCCATCAATACTTGGTAACACCCTCAAGCAATATACATCAAAACCCTTCATCAAATCGCACAATAGATCTTAGATTCATAGCTCAAAACATGCTACACAGTTACAATTTCATGAAACTCCAACATAGTTCAGAGTCTAATTTATAATTAATAAGACCCATAAGTAAATCAACTTGAAATCACGCAATTTACGTAAAAAGGAAGCTTGGGCTTCATGGGTGAAAGGAACCCATGAATGAAACCCACATACCTTAGCTTTGGAGAATATTTTGATGAAGATTTGAATAGAGACTTAAAGCTTGGATGAATTCCTTGAGTTTCGGAAGAGATTTGGGCTCTTGAATTTTGAGTGAAATATTTGTCTAAGTGTTTGAGTGAGTATTGGAAAATGTCTTGGATGATATGAAGGTGAAATATGGCTAAGCATACGTATTTTCACGTATGGAAAGATTTAGGCCTAAGACCCAAAAGCCTTGGACCGAGCAAAAAATAATTGGGCACAAACTACACACTAGCGCGCCCTTGGTGCGTCATGCCTAGATAGCGCTCGCTCACTGGAAATCGCATTTTTGTGATTTTCAAATTTTGCTATGGTTTCTCTTAAATCAGGGTTAGACTCATTTTCCACTCAATGTTTCTCCTGATCAAGAATATGAAGTCTAATATATGATATCACACTCAGATTTTGAGATATATAGAAATTATGATTCCGGGCATTTACGAGGAACATTTTCAGGCAGTTTTTGCAGTCATTTCAATATCTCCCCCTTGAGAATATTCTCCCCTGAATGTCAAAGAAAGGTATATGAGAGACATGAACATGATAAATTTCAGACCAAATAAGGATGTAATAATGCAGTTAAACATCATTTCAAAAATCTCAACATAAGTGTAAAATTATCATGAACTCGTCAATTTAAACACGAATATATGCAAATGTCGTGGGATGAAACTTAGACTTGAAATCACATAGGAGACTTCAATCAATACCATAGGCTTGAGTGGAGTTGAAAAGATAAGGATATTACTTTTACATGTCGGTTTCGACCTCCCATATAGCAATTTTGACTAGTTGATTACTCCAAAGGACCTTAATGGAAGCCACATCCTTGTTCCTCAACCTCTTCACTTGTCTATCCAAAATCTGAACTAGAACCTCTTCATAAGTCAAGTTGTCTTCAAAAACACCCACAACATCAAAAGGCACAATAGCGTTTGGGTCACCTACACATTTCCTTAACATGGATACATGAAACACCAGATGAACCAATTCCATTTCATTAGGAAACCCCAACTCATAAGCTACCTTGCCAATCTTCCTCATCACCTTTTAAGGACCCACATATCTTGGGCTCAAGTTACCCCATTTACCAAAACTAACCACAACGAACCACAACCTTCATGGGTGAAACCTTCAAATAGACCCATTCACCAACTTTCAATTCAAGGTCTCTTCTCCTCATATTGGCATAGGATTTTTGATGACTTTGGGCTGTTTTCAACCTTTCCCTAATCATTCTCACCTTCCCAAGAGCCTTCACTACCAGATCTAGTCCCAAAAAAGCCACCTCTCTAACCTCAAACCACCCAACCGGTGATCTACAATGCCTACCATAGAGGGCCTAAAAAGGAGCCATACCAATGCTAGAATAGTAGCTATTATTATAGGCAAACTCAATCATTGGAAGATGGTCATCCCAACTACCCCTCAAATCCAATACACAAGCCCTAAGCATGTCCTCAAGTGTTTGGATAGTCCTTTCGGCATGGCCATCCGTTTGATGGTGGATGGTCGTACTAAGTTTAACTTTTGTACCAAGAACCCTTTGAAAGGTCCTCCAAAAATATGGAGTAAATTGAGTACCACAATCCAATATGATGGACAAAGGAACCCAATGCAACCTCACCAAGCCATGAATGTACAACCTAGCATTATCTTCAGCCCCATATGTAGTCTTAACTAGTAAAAAGTAAGTCGATTTCGTCATTCTATCAACCACAACCCAAGTGGAATCAAAACGTTTCTAGTCTTTGGTAACCCAACCACAAAATCCATATAAATCTCTTCCCACTTCCAAGTAGGAATCTCTATGTCTTTTACTAGGCCACTCGGCCTTTGGTGCTCGTCTTTGATTTGTTTGAAACTATGATAACCGGATACAAATTTGGCAATGTCCCTTTTCATACCTTTCCACCAATATATCTCTCTCAAATTTCTATACATCTTAGTAGAACTAAGGTGAATAGAATAGGAAGAACTATGAGCCTTATCAAGACTCTTTTCTCTCAAGCCATTAACACAAGGCACACATAACCTACCTTGGTATCTAAGGACACCATCTCCCCCTAGGGAGAACCTCTATCTTACAATCTTTTACCAATGCCATCAATTCTAACAAAGTGGGGTCAAGTTCTTGCTTAGCTTTCACCTCCTCAACCAATAAAGTTTTAGAGCCATCAACTACCACAACACCCCCATTATCCACCTCTTCCAACCTAGCCCCCAATCTAGCTAACCGATGGACCTCCCTAGCCACCCCTTTTCGACCATCATCAACATGTACTAGGCTACCCATGGACACCCTACTCAAAGCATCAGCCACCACATTAGCCTTGTTAGGATGATAATGTTCACTCATATCATAGTCTTTAAGAAGTTCTAGCCACCTTCTTTGTCTCAAGTTGAGGTCCTTTTGAGTGAAGACATATTGGAGACTTGTATGATCGGTGAACACATCAACATGCACCCCATACAAATAGTGATGCCAAATTTTCAAAGCAAAAACCATGGCGGCTAATTCAAGATCATGAGTAGGATAATTCTTTTCATGCACTTTGAGTTTTCTAGAATCTTAGGCTATCGCCTTACCATTTTGCATCAAAACACAACCCAAACCAACTCTAGAAGCATCACAATATACCACAAATCCTTTTAGCCGTTCCGGTAGCGACAATATAAGAGCAGACATAACCTTATTTTGCAATGTTTGGAAACACTTTTCACACTCATCGGCCCATACAAATTTGGCCTTCTTTTGAGTCAATTTGGTCATAGGAGACGCAATAGAAGAGAACCCATTCACAAACCTATGGTAGTAGCCTGCTAAGCCCAAGAAGTTCCTAATATCCGATGGGGTCAATAGTCTAGGTCAATTTCTACTCACATCCGTCTTTTTTGGATCCACCTTAATACCATCCCCCGACACTACATGACCTAGGAAGACAACCTCTTGCAACCAAAATTCACACTTTCCATACTTAGCATACAACTTCTCTTCCCTCAATCTTTGTAGCACCACCCTCAGATGACCCATATGCTCTTCCTCACCATGTGACTAGATCAAAATATCATCGATAAAGACTACAACAAATTAATCAAGGTAGGGTTTAAAGATCCTATTCATAAGATCCATGAAGATGGCCAATGCATTGGTCTACCCAAAGGCATCCCAACAAACTCATAATTCTCATACCTAGACCGAAAGGTCGTCTTGAAATATCATACTCCCTTACTTTCACTTGATGATACCCGGATCGAAGATCAATCTTAGAGAAGTGACTATCCCTTTGTAATTGGTCAAACAAATCATAAATCCTTGAAAGAGAATATATATTTTTTATGGTTACTTTATTGAGCTGTTGGTAGTCAATACACATTCTAAGGGACCCATGCTTCTTCTTCACGAACAACACTGGTGCACCCCAAGGGGATTGGCTAGGCCTAATAAAACCCTTCTCCAACAAATCCCTCAATTGCTCTTTCAACTCCTTTAACTCCATCGGGGTCATACGGTAAGGGAGAATAGAAATGGGTTGAGTATCGGGAAGGAGGTCTATACCAAAATTAATTTCCCTTTCGATAGGAACACTGGGAAGGTCATCTGGAAAGATATCAAGAAACTCATTTACAATCGAAACTGACTCTATAGGAAGGATCTCAGACTCCACATCCCTAACCCTCAAAAGTTGGTAGAGACACCCCATAGAAATCAACTTACGAAATTTAATGCAAGAGATAAACCTACCCTTGACCGCCTTATCATGACTCTCCCACATAATGACGGGCTCATTTGGGAATTAGAATTTGACCCTATGAGTTCTACAATCAATAGAGGCATAGTATGCATGCAACTAATCTATCCCAAGTATGACAAAAAATCCACCATTTCCAACTCAACAAGATCACAACGCAATATCTTACGCAAAATGCAAATGGGACAATTTCTATAAGCCTTTCTAGCAATAATAGATGCACCAATAGGAGTAGACACCTCATAAGACTTACATAACAACTTGGGCTCAACATGGAATTTTTTGGAAACAAAAGGGGTAACAAAAGAAAGAGTGGCACCCGTATCAATCAATGCATACACATCAAAATCAAAGACTTTTACGATATCGGTTACGACATCGGGAACCTCCTCAACCCCTTGCCTCCCTTGGAGTGCATAAAATTGATTGTGCCTTGGGGCACCACCTTATTGATGACCTCTCCCCCAAGGAATCACATTTTCACATTTTGGACAAACATTTTTACCCTTGTTGCTATTACGTGGATAATTAATCTTTTTATGACCCACTTCCCCACATCCATAACATACATTAGTGTCTTTCAAACGTGGTTCCCTATGATACCTGCCACATTTTGAACACACATTATTAGGAACCGCACCACCAACATCTTGGGCCATTGGGAAGTCATCGGCAAACCCCCTATTAAAAGCATGAGAAGACCCTTGGCCTTAATAGAATCGGCCACCCTTTTGACTTTGGAACTTTCCCTCAAAACGTGCCCTCTTCGACTCATTACTCCTCCTCTTCCTTAACTTTTCCTCCTCCATTTGTTCGGTAGAGGTTATCAAATGGGATAAATCTATGTCACTAATCAACATAGTAGATCAACATTCCTTACTCACCAAATCAGATACACTCATCACGAACTTGTTCATTCTAGATTTTGGGTCCACTACCATGTGGGGAGCATATTTAGAGAGTCGATTGAACTTGAGGACATACTCTATCACACTCATAGACCCTTGTTTTAAATTCATAAACTCTACCATCTTGGCCTTCCTAAGCTCAAGAGGGAAGAACCTATTAAGAAAAGCCACATTAAACTCCTCTCAAAGCACCATATTATTGATTTCCTTCTCCTCCTTCCATTGATTAAATAATATTTGTGCTACCCCCTTTGAGTTGGTAGGCTACCAACTTTGTTTTCTCTTCCGATCTAACACCCATGATAGCCAATACCTTGTAGACCTCATCATTTAGACCCATAGAATTCCAGTAGGTTCATCCTCATGAAGTCTCTTACTCTAGATCCCAGGGTAGGAGCATGAGGGGATTGGGCCCCTTGATTGACTTGATTGGCCATAGCTTAAGCTAGCAAAGTGAGAGCATCCAGAGCTCACCATGAGTTTTTTGTTCCTCGGGTGTACGGGCTCTTCTTCCTCTTATATTAGGCATGATCTAGCATAGCAAAAAATAATTATTAGAGGGGGGTAAACTTACCTTAACTTCCATAGCACGACATAGATCAAGAAGAAGGAAAACATTTTCTAAAATGTCTCATTGCCTCCTACTCATTGTTGTGGTGCACAACACAATCATGAATAAGACTCTAATCGATGCAGTGTAGTGGATACTGAGGACCATTAACAACCTAGTGATCTAATACTAAGTTTTTCATGACCCAAGTCTAGGGCCTAGACATGACACGACGAATGGGGAACACGAAGTGGACCCCAAACAAGCCTCTTAACATATCATTAAATATTATTAGTCACAGAAGCGATTAAACATCATAATTAGATTAGAAATAAGGGGAAAAGAGGATAAAGGGAAACTTTCATAGCATAAACATCAAAACAAGTGAGTCAAGGCTCAATACATAATATGTCCAACAACACCTCTAAAACTTAGATAGGAGCGGGGCCCAAGACAAGAAACTGGGCTCACCCTTATAGTCAATACATACATAAAAAAAAGGCATTCTTTGTACATAGCATGAGTCTCTGTACATAGCATGAGATCATAGACATTGTCCCCGGAGTAGAGGACTCATCAACTAGCTTAAGAGAAATCGTACTAGCCATGTGGAGAAAGATGCTCAAGTAGGGCTCCGATTCCTATATGGTGATATCATATAGGAATAGAGTGTACACTAGTACATTTGAATATACTTAGTATGTAGGATGCAATACAACAAGAAATAAGCAATATAATCAAAATGTAGAAGTGTAGACAATGAGTAACATATAACAATATGGCATGCATGGAAGATGCTTGAAGTAAATCATGTTTACATAGAACATAATACATGTACAAGAGACCATCATTATCGAATACACAGTCTATTGAGGTACCAACCCCTTAATTGGTTGGTGGATTATCCCACCATACCACCCATGGTGATTAAGGTACCAACCCCTTAATTGGTTGGTAGAGCGTCTCACCCTACCACCTGTGGTGATTGAGATACTGACCCCTCAACTCGATTATCAAGGTATAAACCCCTTGACATAGTTATCAAGGTATAAACACCTCAATATGGTTATCAAGGTACAAACCTCTCAACATGGTTACTGGGTCTCAAAACCCCACGACTGGGGCATAGTCAATTCCCAACATGATATAGGAGAATATCATATACATATACTCCTTTCATCATGATAAAGTCATTCATATCACAAGACATGCATTGGATCTTCAATCCCTCAAGAAATCATAATCGGCCATTTTATCAAATACTTGATAGGTGTGTAGTGCTAGTGTGAAGCCACACAATTTAGGAACGAAATCATGCAAGAAAATTCAATTTAAAGCCATCTATTAATACTTGGTAACATCCTCAGCAATATACATCAAAACCTTTCATCAATTCCCACAATGGTTCTTAGATTCGTAGCTCAAAACATGCTAAAAGTCACAATTTCATGAAATCCCAACATAGTTCATAGTCTAATGTGTAATAAGTAAGACCCATAAGTAAATTAACTTGAAATCATGCAATTTAGATAAAAAGGAAGCTTGGGCTTCATGGGTGAAAGGAACCCATGAATGAAATCCACAAACCTTAGCTTGGGAGAATTTATTGATGAAGATTTGAATAGAGACTTGAAGCTTGGATGAATTCTTAAGTTTCGGAAGAGATTTGGACACTCAAATTTCAAGTGAAATATTTATCTAAATATTTGAGTGAGTATTGGGGAATGTCTTGGATGATATGAAGGTTAAATATGTCTAAGTATAGATATTTTCACGTATGATAAGCCTTAGGCCGAAGACCTAAAAGCCTTGGACTGAGTAACAAATAACATGGCACAAAATACACATTGGCGTGCTCTTGACGTGTCGTGCCTGGGGCCCTCTAGCTCATTGGAAATCGTATTCTTGTGATTTTTTAATTTTTCTACGGTTACTCTTAAATTGGTGTTAGACCTATTTCCCACTCAATTTTACCCCCTGATCAATAATTTGCAGTCTTATTTTTGATATCATACACGAATTTTGAGATATATAGAAATTATGATTCTGGACACTTTCGAGACACATTTTTGGACACTTTTTGGGGTCATTTCATATATTATGTATTATGTGTTGTTGGGATGAAATGGTTTTTTTTGTAGGTTATAGTTATGGAAGTTGGTTAGGAAGAAAGAAGTTTGTATATACTATTAGACTTGTTTTGTTTTATTAGTTGACTTGTTGGGTACTGCGTTGTTTCTGGTACTCACAACTTGCTTCTACACTTGTGTAGGTTCTGAGCCTGAATGATAACTAATATTTTTTTCTTGATCATCCGAGGCTGCCTAGGAGATTTAGGAAGGTAAATATTGTCATCTTGTTGAATTTCTTATTCCTGTTTTTTTATGCTTTGTTCTATTTGAGAAGAAAGACAATTCATACATGTACTTCCTTTAATTTTTTGTATTGCTATATTCTTTGGGTTAAGGATAACTTCTTTTAGTAGGACTGAGCAAGTGCTATCATATCCAGTTTTGGGTCATGACAGGGGGTCTGTTGTTGATTCTAAGGCTGCATCCTTAATCGAGTCTATGAAGTACTAGGTGTGTCAGCTGGGCTAACTGCCTGCCCCAAAGTCTCCAACACACCCAAAACTCCCAAAAGTGTATCTTATAGTAGTGGTGCTACAACAAATTCATATGGAACCTGCTCCTGTCTAGGGTCCATAGCAAGCTCAGGGAAGATACCTCGCTCATAAGCTGTCGCCAGTGCAGATCCTAGGCCACGGCCTCTAGCTTGTCCTTGAGCATGACCCCTACCCCTAGTTGGAGTCTAAATAGCAACTTCAGGGTCAGCCTCCCCTTGACATATAACAGCGGTAGCTCTGGTCCTCGCCATATGTCAAAAGGACACAAACACTCAACACATATACAACAGCCACACATGAATTGATTAGAATGAATCAAAAGAGAATTTCGTAATAGTCATCATAGCCTCTCAAAGATAAGTAATAGATGTCTCAACACCAATCCTCAAGACTCTACTAGGTAGGGCTTGTACACATGTGAAACCTATGAACCTGGGCTCAAGTACCAAATTGTCACAACCCAAAATTCGGGCGTGATGGCACTCACCTAACCTACTAAGACAAGTCAGCCCAACCCCAAATAACTTAGCAATAACAACATCAGCAGAAGATAATAGTCTAATAATATAGATATGAGAAAGATAACCAACTACTACTATCCTAAGAAATACTGTCACTTGTACAAGCCAGTAAATATAGAATGCTGAAAGGAAATACATGCCATCATGTCTAGTCCTTAAATTTAATAAGAACATAAAAATGGAATCCTCAAGGCCTGTTGAAGACACAAGCAGCTCAATCCAATAAGAAAGAAGTTTAGCAAGATGGACCGGTTCACAATCTATAAAAATGTAGAAAGGGGTGAACACCAAACAACAGAGTACTCAACAAATGGAACTAATCTAAAGTAAGGAATGAGGAACAGATGTAACCCCGTGAATCCCAACCACAAATTGCCGAACTACAACCTTACACTCAAAAAAGTTCCAGCACAGCATATGTTATATAGATCACAGTAATGTAGATATACTCATAATCTGACATAGTACCTCAATACCAAAGTATATAAGTAGATCCAACTCTTATTCAAGATGAGAGATATAATACGTACATAGGATCATAAACAATATACAACAATATCAACTATATATGATATGAAATGGAGTGGATGTGATGGAATATGAATAATGTGATGTAATCAGGATGCATATTTGTCTTAGAATACTTATCCACTAATTAGATGATTGCCTCAGCCAGAACCCATGGAGGCCAGACATGGTCCATTTATCTGTGATCTTGATTGGCAATGACCTCGGCTTATATCACCTATTCGAAAATGAGCTCAGATCGTTGACTTATTAACTTAGCTCGATCGATAGAGACCTCGACCACCAATTCACATGTTACCTTACCCACATCTCAGTCGAAGCCATCACAAATGTCAATGCACAAATAATAGTAGATGCAAGGTGCATGATCATAATTTTATCATAATATCAATATCATAGTGATCTCAATGTCTCAATACCATCAATATCTCAATATCATTAGTGTGTCAATACCACCAATGTCTCAATATCATCACAGTCTCAATGTATCAATTTTATCACAATATAAGCACCATCTCACTATCAACATTGAATGATTCACAACATCACATAGATTATGAATTCATAATAAATTTATAACTCAATATATCTCCATATGAACAAGTATTTAATACTAAAAGTCATGATCAAGCCTAAAATGATACAATTCTACCCCCAAAGTACTCAATTACACACATATAGGAGCATATAATATTTATTGATACTTAACAAAAGGTTAGAAGCTCACTTGCCTCAAATAAAATCTCGAATCAAGTCACAATTGCCACTTTCCCCACTTCTACATACTCCAAATAACCATAATCTATTCAAATATGGTACCACAATCACGTAATGAATCTAATGACACTAAAATCCACTAATTCGGAGAGAGGGCAAAATGGTCAATAATCTCATGCCGATAAACATAGTCAAAAACTAAAATTTAATTTATGAAAATGTTCTACACGTAGCAAGGAGTTCATCAGAGTAAACAGTTTTGAAAATAGAGTTAAGATAAGGATGAAATCAACAATTAAATTCTAGGAACTCAAACCCCAAAAATCCCAAATCCACCAGTAAAATCCCAAATTAGAAGTTTAAAACATAAATTAATTAATGAAAATAATTAAAATAGGTTAGAAAATAGTTACCTAATTAATTTACTTTGAAAAACTTTGAAAAATCTCCCTGGGACAAAGCTTGGAATGATTAAAATAGTGGAAAAAGTTTAAGTCACGTCATTTAAAAAGGTTCACCGTTCAGGGATGCTTTATGCTCCGCGAAAATGGAGCCATATCCACAAAAATAGAAGCTGAGTGGATTGACCCTCCGCAAAGGCGGCAATCACCTCGCGAACATGGAGGTTATGATATTTTGTCTCCACGAACGTAGAACACTTTCTTGCAAATGCGGAGGTTTGTACCTATTGACCTCTACGAATGCACACAATGAGCGCAAACGCGGAGCACTGATGCTAGTTACACCAGATACAACAATGCACCAATAACTCACATTTATTCAAATTAGGAATTGGACACTTGGGAATCCATTTGGAAACCCTTGAATACAAACCAAACATAGAATCCTACTAGAAATGATGATCCGAACTCAATGGAACCGTCAAAATTCAAATTTGGAACCTCTATAGACCCGAATCCAAGAAGGATAGTTTAAACTAGTTTCATACTTAAAAACTCAAAATATTCTCAGAACCTCTAAAAATTATAGCGAAGGCATGTCTAACATTAGTTTCATCACTCAGAACCACTGGAACTAGCAGAACTTCAATACCAACTTTTGAACTTCGAATGTTGACAAAAGTCAAACTTATGATCCAAAGTGAACTGAAAATGCAACTTTAGGCCTAAAATCTCCGTTCTAACTTCGAATTCAGTTCTGCAAGTTCTCTTAGACCAGATTTGGCATTCAAGAACTGATGGAATCTACGGAATTGTATTTTTACACTCGAAACTCAAAATAACTATAAAACTCAAAATCTCTAACTTTAAGCCTTTTAAAACTTTTTCTTTTGCAAAACTCCAACTTTTTACAATATTTACAAAACTTGACTATTAGACTTATCCAAAAATTATTCAAGGTAACTTCTGAGAGAGCAAAAATTATAATTTGATTAAAAATGCCAAAAATAACCTCCAAGGTCATTACAATGATCTTCAATGTTATTACAAAGTAGATAAAGAACACGGGAATTTTTTTTAAAATTTAAATTCAGACATAAATTTTAAAAAAAGTTAAACATAAATGAGAGATTTTAAATAAAATAAACAACAAATTTTAAAGGACTTTCTCATTTAGTGTAAAATATAATAATTATAATAACAATAAAAGAAGTTTTTTGATAATAATTAGCTTGAAATGCTTTTTTGTTTATACTATTACGTATTAAAAGCCATTTTCCTCTATATTGACCAAAAGTTAATTATAATTGCCGAAATTGAATAGGCATTATTTTCATGAAAAAGCTCAGCAAGTGTGCACTTACGTGAGACACTGATTGATTTGCTTCTTCATTTTAGTTTCAAGTTTTAAAAAATACAAACCTTTCAAGAGGACAGACTTGAATCAACACAAGCGATAGAGAGATATTTTTTTAGTTAATTCAAGATTGTAAAGAAATAGATCTATATTGCTTGTTAATTCTTACAATGAAGGACTCTGATTGGGTGATTGTAAGTTTGATTTTATCAAATCTTATTTTATTTCTAAATTTTTTGCTGTTGTGTTTGATGATTTGATTTATCAAGTATCTCTACTTCATGAGAGATGCGCTTAGGTATGCAATCTCATCCTTTTTTTCTGATTCTAAATCTGCATAACATCTCTAATAAATTTTGATAAACAAACAACAAGATTGACAAATGGTTGATATCTTTTTCTTCTCTTTTTTTGTTTGATTAATTTAATTATTCGAGCACGATGTGTATTGAAATATATGACTACTCTCACTAAAATTCAATAATCTATTTGCAAGTGTTCATTTTTCAAGCAAATAATACAAACATAGATCTAGTTCAACTTGATTTAACAAAGTTTTATCTTCTTTTTTTGTACTAAAATTATGTTTTTTCTAGTTAATTCTAGATTTTGATTTGACAACCACAAATATATTTCAAATATTTAATTTCTTTATATCACTATTTTGTATGAATCTATGCTAATATCTAACTAAAGTTTTATATGAGAAAGTATATAGATGATTGAGAAAAAAAATCTCCCTTTTTTGATCCATAATTCATATTGTCGAATAGAGAGTGAATATAAGGCTTTGGGGTAAAAATAGGCCGAACATTTTTTCTGTATTTTCATAATTTCATTTGTTTTTAACTTTTAACTTATTATTGTGTGGGCCTCACTTTGTATAAGCATGAACTATATCTTTAAATAATTGGTTGAACTTGATTTTCTGTGTAATTTCATAGTATACATTTAATATGGTCGAACTACAAAAGAAGTGAAAGAGGGTGCCAAGAAGAAGAAGAAATCTGAAGAATACAGTGGAGGCAAAAAGGTCCAAGAAGACTCTTTTAAGAAGACATTATCAAAAAAAGAAAAACAAAAACCTATTCATGGTACGTAATTGGTTAATAAATTTTATGTCTTATAATTGTCTAATATTAATTATTTTTATTTGTCCATTTTTAGAGATTAAGAGAGTTTTCATTATTTTTTAAATTTTTTATTTTGTCATTGAGTAATATTTAATAAAATTAATTTAAATATAAGTAGTCAAGTTAGATTCTTAAGAGTATCATTAATAAGAATCTTTTAATAAAATAAATATGCAATTGATAGTTTTCCAAGAAGAGTGCAAAATACAATCTGGACAAGTTAAATAAAATCAGGGGAGCAGTTCAAAGTCCCCAAGGGAAGAGGGGGAAAATGTAGACAACCATGTACAACAAGGAATATCAAAGAATACAATGTTTAGTTCTGATATTTATGACCTCGCCATTAAGGTAACTCATATCTACTTGTTTTCTATTTTTTCTTTGTTTTCAATTTATGGATCATCTTTAATTAATATTGAAATACTGCAATTAATTTCTTTATCATTTTCTTTTTTCTTCATTTTCTTTCTACTATAAAATATTTATAGATGATCGTGCAACTTTTATCACAAATATTTTTTTTATCTCCAGCTATTAGGCAAAGATAAAAAGAAAATTTATAAAGAAACCACATAAAATGAAAGACTTGAAGAAAAGAAGGAAAGAAAAAAGCAAAAGGAGCAAAAGGAGAAAACATCACAAAATCAATAACAACAAAGAGAATACTATATCAATGGTGTTAAATTTTACATCTCACAATTGACTAATTTTATCTTTTTCATCACTTATGAAAACTTTTGAGTCATATGTATAACAGACCATCTTGTTAAGTTACATATAATTTTCAGGTAAGGCTGATCTCAATAGAGTTACATGCAAAGATAGACTCTCGGATAATTTTGATCATATCTTAAATTATAGTAATATTAATTATGGCACAAAACTTTGGACAAAAGATGAAAATTATCGTATTATGCAAGGAATACCAAGGAGTATAAAATTTTGTTATATTACTAACCTCTATAAGGTAATTCATATAAACCTTATGGCTATCTTCTTATCTTAAAATTAAGTATATTCAGTAAGCTTCTAGTATATTATTCAATAGTAGTTTGTTCCATCTTTACTCTTGGTTATTTAATATTTGACAAAATTGAAGAAATTATTAGTCTTATTTTGATTATCTCATTAAGTACCTTCATATTTTACAGTGTACTAATAAAATCTCACCAGTTGAAGACGAATATACTTGGAAATCTATTGACAAAGATTAATATGAATCTTTCAATAAAAGAAGAGCCAAGTATCATAACAGGCGAAGATAACAGTGGTTGTAAGAGAAAATTAGAAAGCTAGTGGAGAAAAGGATGCTACAATTCCTTATAACTAGCTTTAGGATTTTATTTTAATCATTTCTCTAAATATTGACTTGTATTAATTCATTTACAATTTTAAATTTAATTTGCCCTATAAACTTTATCAATTACTTTTTTCGTTGTTCTTTATAATTTATTCTTTACAAAGGTTTTTTCAAATATTCATTAATGATAATTGTGTAATATCTTAATGGCAAAAAATTTAAAATTTAGTGGTATAGTGTCATGTCCTGAAACGGGTCATGAGTGACATCCACAGTAACCCTCTAGTGGGAGAACTAATACTAATCTAATCTAACAAATCTAAGAATGAACAAGAAATTAAAGTATGAAAACATGTTTAAACAACAAATGAATGAATTGAATTCCCATGAACTCAACCAGAAACATAATATAACACACTATCCAAAACTGAAAGTCATTGTACCAAAACACTAATTTCAAGTCTAGCATAAGGGGATGCAACCCCAAATATATCAATAGTAACTAATTGTCTAAGTCAAAACAAGTGGAAAAAGAAATAAAAACAAATTCACGGTAGCCCGGACAAGTTTGCCGAGGTAGTCTAGTAGCCGCCTAAAGGTTCCTTGTACTCAAATAAAAAAAAGCAAGTGCAGTATTAATACACACAAGAATGATATATTGGTAGAATCACACAGCTATTCTAATGAGCAAATCAAATATCAAGAACATATAACACAGTAAATCATACTTATATAGAAAAGAAGTAACAAATACATAATTTATGCTCAATATGTCAATTCCGTGATTATCAACCTCAATGCAAATTTAACAATATTTCTCTCAAGATACTCATACTCAAACAAGTTGTGTGTTGAAATATAATACTCGATCCAATATTGTTTTGAAATGCCATGCTCTAGGAGGGTACCCTTGGCATGGAAGACACTTAGAAACTATTGTTGGTCCTCAAGTGAAACACTTGGAATGATCACTCGTTCAATCAACTGTGAAAGGCTCAGGTTATGTTCAAAGGAACATTCTAGTGGGCTAATCAATTAAAGACTCAATAAAATAATAGTTTAAAACTAATAATCCAAATCAATTCAATGTTGTGAAAATAGTTTGAAAACTACAAGTCTTAAGAATGAAAACATCAACTCTAATGCATCATTGTCTATGACACCTCTATCTTTAAGCATCTAGATAGTGCCAATGACAGGTTCATAGCTACCTTAAATCATAATAAAAGTACCAAACTCAAAGAAAGAGAGACATAAAAAGTATTCTCTGAATGCAGGGGAGGGATCACTAATCGGCTGATAGAGATAAGATGCTCAAACGAAGTTGTTACACCTAGTAAATTACCAAAATACTCCTAGATAAGAGGTTGCCCACTTAATGAATTATCCAAAACTTTTTTGAATAATTTAAGGCCTGAATTGCGATCAGCACAAAAAATTGAGTGGGGAATATCAATCATGACCTTGATACGGAGCTGGAAGGTCTTGCTGGAATTTTAGGCCAACTAGAGAAAAAGTTAATTTTATGGGACAAAGATGTAATTTCCAGCTTGGTGCTTAACACCTCTATATTGCGAATCTATCATGAATTTGCACTTCAATTTGGTTCTACTATTTTATATGGAGTTACAAATTCGATCGAAAATATTTTATAAAAAAATGTACTAGGAGAACCAAGTCCACGACTCAGACCCGATTTACTGTAGTTTAAAATTTTTAATTTTTTGAGGGGCACTTCAGAGTTTTTTCTATCCCTCCTGGACTTAATCCATGATAAATATAGGTTGTTTTTGGAGTAAAAAGGCTCATAAACCCATTCCTAAGTCCTTTATATTTTAACTAAGAAACTAGGGCTAAGAAGAGGAGAAGAGAGCTAGGGATTCAAGTGATTGGAGCATTAAATCTTGGAAATTTATTGTCTGATTTCATCCCAAGTATGTAATGCTAAACTAAAGCATGGAATTTTTCTTCTATGTGCCCCCTTTGATGATAACAGAAAGATTGAGAAAGTATTGAGTCTCTATTATGATGATTTAACTATGAATTCCTCTTGCCCATGCTATTTACTCATTCTTCATAATATATGCATACATGAACATTGTTTTTTATAAGATTTTATGATGTGGGTTAAGACCTAATTATAATTATGACTATATTTTCAAAAGAAGTATGTGTATGACAAGAATGTGATCGCACAATATCTAGGATATGGCTCTTTGAGCAATTATAGGTGTTTACACCATTATGTACAAGAATGAAGGAGTTATTCTTATGCATGAAAGTATGACATGAAGTATGATTTGACATTTTAGCCCAAGTATGCATAATTATGAAGTATATTTGGCTTTTAGGCCTAAGTATGCATGAAAATAATTTGAAAGACTTTTGCCTCTTTTTCAAGTACATATATATATATATATATATATATATATATGTATGTATAATCATGGGATGATGACTTATCACCAAGTGGACTTATGCGATAGAGGCTATCCTCAGTGGCCCTTATATAAATCCTCAAGTTCCATAACTATGTGCCAAACATGGGTTCATGTTTATGGCCTATTTTAGGGATTATTATGTTAAGGATCTACCTTTGACAAGTAGGTCAACCCTTTATCCATTATGACGAAGATGACGGTGTCCTAAGTTAAAGCTCATTTGGTCTTATGTAAGTTGAGGTCCCATCCCCATCTATTTAAAGTATTTTGACATTGATGTATCATGGATTTTATGAAATATTGATATATTACTCTTTCTTATATATATATATATTTCTTTTTAAATGTTCACTTGTCATGTAACATTGATTGTAAGTTAACATGTTCATAAGCATTTGCATGCTTGCATACTTAGTACATTTAGAAGTACTAATGCATACTCTTCTTCCTACATGATCTATCCATGTAGGGACTGAAGATTATATCCACCTTAGGACAGTTTGCTTAGATTCTTTAGAGGATTACTAGTGGTAAGTCCTTTTCTTCAATGAAAAGAACCACCATTCTATCTACCTATTATGCCATGCTTTCCTTATGTCTTCATTTTGAGGGTCAGCCCAGGATGTCTTGGTCCCCGTCCTGTTCTATGTATTAGAAGTATTATTGGACATTATAAAATACTTTGTATTTGTATATTATGTTTATATTGGGGTACTATGATATGTATTATGCTATGATGATTTGAGTATTTTGAGATGTGGTAATGTTGAAAGTCTTAAGTCCCTTACATCCCTATAGCATGAGTTATAGTTACCCACCCCTTAATTCTTATGTGCTATTTGCTATGTGAATCCATGCAAATCCCTATCCTTATGACATCCGCATAGCGTGAGTCATATTAATCCATCCCTAAGAATTACATGTTTCATGTTTGATTGTGCATTTATGAACTGATGATGTGTAAATAGATGCTATAAGGCTTGTTTGGGGACTCTTAGGTTTCTATTCACCATATCACTCCTAGGCCCTAGGCTTGGACCATTATAAGATAGTATCAGAATACTAGATTTACAAATGGTCCTCAAAGTCCAATATTCCATACCAAGTAGAGTTTTATGCATGAGTTTGAAAAGCACCACATCTATGGGTATGAGGCTACAAGGCGTTTTAGTAAATGTTTCACTTTTTCATGACTTATATCAAGCCATGGAAGATGTCTTAAGGTTTCTTTTTTACATCCCTCCACACTAAATAGAGAGAGTTACTTTGGACCTGTTATGCAATCAAAGAAAGAAAGATATTGTAGTTGATCTTCTAGATGAGGTCAAAAGGGAGTTGGTGAAGGATGTGCACGATTTGGCAAGATTGGGGGATTGGGTTGAGTGAACCTAATAATGGTGGCATTCATGTACATTCTAGGGATGAATCTTCTATTTTTGTTAATGTCAAGGAAAAGCAAGACTTAGACCTATCATTGAATGTTTGAAGAGGTTGGTTTTTGAAAAGAAGATAGATGTTTTCTTCTAAGGGAGAGATAGTGTACTTCAGTACCAATCTCGCTTGTGTGTTTTGGATGTGGATGGTCTTAGGGAGGTGTTCATGAGTGACTCCTACAAATCTCTTTAATCTATACATCTGGGATCCCCCAAAACGTATCAGGATTTGAGAAAAATGTATTGGTGGCAGAGTATTAAGAAAGACATAGCTAGATTTGTATTTGAATGCTCTAATTGCCAACAAGTGAATGTGGAACATCAAAGGCCCAGTTGTTTGGCCCAAGATATTAAAATTTATATTTGGAAATGGGTATATATGAATACGAACGTTGTGATTAGGTTGCCCCATGCCTGAAAGCAATATGACTCCATCTAGGTAACTATTGAAAGAATGACCAAATCTGCTCACTTTGTACTAGTTAAGACTACTTTCAATGCTGAGGACAATACCAAGTTATGTATTCGGGAGTTAGTTATACTGCATGGTGTGCCTATGTCTACTATATCAAATTGTGGTGCCTAATTTACTTCTCGCTTTTGGAAATTATTTGAAAAGGGGCATGGCACTAGGATGAAGTTGAGCAACATTTTCCATTCACAAACTAATGGGCAAGCCGAGAGGACAACCTTAGAGGACATGTTTAAAGGCTTGTGTGTTGGAATTCAAGGGAAAATTAGAATGATAACTATGACTCATTGAGTTCGCACACAATAATAGTTATTATGCTAGCATCAAAATGACACCATTTAGAGCTTTGTATAAGAGAAGGTGTTAATCCCTGGTGAGATGGCATTTATTGGATCGCACTTAGTATTGGAGGCTATGGAAAAGGCAAAGTTGATTCGAGAAAGGTTGAAGATGGCTCAAAGTCATTAAAAGTTCTGTTTGGATATTAGGAAGATGGATCTTGAATTCTTTGTCAGTGATTGGGTGTATGAGAAGGTTTCACCTATAAAGGTCGTAATGCATTTTGGTAAAAAGGGCAAGTTAAGTCCCCGATACATAAGCCCTTATGAGCTTATTGAACGGATTAGCAATATTACTTATAGGTTGTGTTTGTCTTTGCCTATGAGTTCCGTTCACCTTGGGCTCCATGGGTCCATGTTAAGGAAGTTGATTGGTGAGCCTAATTTGATTGTTCTTTTGGAAGGTATTGAGGTTGAGATAAACTTAACTTATGAAGAGGTTTCGAGTTGAATTTTTAATAGGCATATGAAAAGGGCTTCGTAACAAGGATATCACTTTAGTTTATGTGCTTTAGAGAAAACAACATGTTGAAAGTACAATGTGGGAAGTGGAATCAGGTATGATGTGATGATACCCTTATCTTTTCCAATCTACTCAAGCCTATGGTATTAGGTACTTAATGGTCTAACTTCTTTCACTCTTATGTTTTCATGACCTTACATGCATACATGTGCCAAAAAAATGATTTAAAAGATGTTTTGAAATGAGTTTTAATGACTTTATAATTTGCAAGTGATGAGTATTTCATTATGTCTTCATGTTGAAAAGTTTCATGTTCAAGTCAAGCCTTTCAAGCCATGTTCTAGCTCATTCAAGGATGAATGTTCTCAAGGAGATGATATAAGGACCCAGACTTTGGAAAAAATCATAATGCTGTGAAGTATATTGATTCCAAGCATTTTTTGCCAAGGCACCTCACCATGGGCACCTTGACGAGCTGTGGTCATTACCATGGGTCGTGGGATGGGCCTGGCCAAGAGCTCCCACGCCCCATGGTAATGCTTTTGTAAAGATATTAAGTGAAATTTCGGCTAAGTATCAAATCACCTTCTGTGAACGTAGTTTGTACGAGTTCTTTTCATAGACCATATAGCTTTGTACAGACAGTATGGCTTCTATGGGAACTATCTTGGTAAATTTTCTAAGAATAATAGTACCATCTTGAGGATGAGGCACCCTCCACGGATAGTTATACGATCTGTAGATATTTGTATGACTCGTGAAAAGCTTTCATTGATATGCCCAAGCAACCTTTCAAATTTTGTTCATTTGGGTCTAGTCCTTTAACCTCCCAAATCATCTCCATCTTTTCCATATCACCTCCATGTGCTCCATAACACTTAGCTTCTCATCACTTACTCAAACTCTTTTCGAATCCTTTTTTCAAGTTTTAATAGGGGGATTCTCATGGAACCTTCAAGCTAAAGCTAAATTCACTTTCACACTTTTAATCCAATCTTTTTTATGTGGTTTAAGGTCCACATGGGTGTCCTTTATCAGGCCAAGTTCAAAGGAGTTCCATTGCCTAAGCTTTTCACAAGAACCAATCAAAGGGTCAACTTTAAATGGTCATATCCCCTTGCATAAAATGAACTTGGTGTCCTATGACCTATTAAATTTAAGGTCTTTGAATTATCTTTCCAGCGCATCTAGTTTCACCCAATTTTGAGTTTGGAGTAAGAAGTTATGATAATTTTTGTAGAACTTGTGTGTGCTTGGATAGTGAGCTTTACGAACCGTGGAAAGCTTCACGACCTGTGAGGCCATCTGTGGTAATTTCTTGATAAAATTCTATGATACATTTTATTAAGGTATCTTTGATATTTTGTCCCATCCTCAAGGCCTTTTAAGACCTTTATGAGCCCCTTTACACTCTTAGACAACCCCTATTTATTTCATAACACCTCATCCAAGAAAAACACTTAATTTCTAGAATCAAACTCTGAAAAAACTCTCCAAGTCTCATCTTCAAGATTCAAACTAGAAGTTAAATGGGGATTTCAATTTCAAGCTAAATTCTTCTCAAACTCATCTTCCTACGCAAGTTATGTGGGATTGATTCAACATTCCTTTCAATCATGAAGACCCCTAACACTTCTTATTTCTTAAATTATGAATTCCAAGCTTACTTTGAATATGAGTCTTTTAAATTAGTGTTGATTTGATTAAATTGAGATATGTGATGTATTTAATTGATGTTTTAAAAGTGATTTAAGCTTTGTTATATTGAATTACATTAATATTATGAAGGTTTGAATATGTGTGTCCCTTTAAATATTGAATCTATGCATGGATAATTTTAAGTATGCCTTAATTGATGATTTATTCATGAATTTACTATGAGTTTATTATATTATGATGATTTAACTATAAATTCCTAGTACCCGTGTTATTCACTCATCCCTCATGGTATATGCATGCATGAACATTGATTTTCATGATTTATGATGTGGGTTAAGATCCAATTATGATTATAACTATGTTTTCAAGAGAAGTATGGGTATGATAAGAATGTGATCACATAATATCTATGGTATGACTCTTTGAGCAATTATGGGTGCTTACACTATTATGTAGAAGAATAAAAAAGTTAATCCTATGCATGAAAGTATGACATGAAGTATGATTTGGTTTCTTAGACCAAGTATGTATGATTATAAAGTATGTTTGGATTTTAACCGTAAGTATACATGCAAATGATTTGAAAGACTTATGCTTCTCTTTCAAGCACGTATACGTACATGTATTCTCATGGGATGATGACTTAGCACCGAGTGGACTTGTGTGAGGGGGATATCCCAAATGGCCCTTATATAAATCCACAAGTCCTATAACTATGTGCCAAACATGGGTTTATGTATATGTCTTTTTTTAGGTATGATTATGTTAAGGATCTACCTTTGGCAAGTAGGCCACCTCTTTATTCATTAATAGGAAGATGACATAGTTTCAAGTTATAACTCACTTGGTCTTATGTTGGTTTTGAGGTACCATCCCCATATATTTAAAGTATTATGGCATTCATGCATTATGGATTTCCTATCATAGTGATATATTACTTTTTCTTATATATAATTCTTTCTATATATAGGCCCTTGTTGTCTAATCTGAATTGTAGGTTAACATGTTCATAAGCATTTGCATGCCCGCATACTTTGTACATTCAAACGTACTAACGCATACACGTTTGCCTATATAATCTAACCATATAGGGACCATAGACTATATCCATCCACCTCATGATGGTTAGCTCGGATTCTCTTGAGGATTACTAGTGGTATGTCCTTTACTTCAAGGACAAGAACCACCATTATATCTACCTATTATGCCATGATTTCCTTATATGTTCATTTTGAGGGTGAGCTCGGGACATGTCTTGGACCTCGTCCTATTCTATCTATTAGATGCATTGTTTAACATCATGAAATCCTTCATATGTGTATGTTATGTTTATGTTGGGGTACTATGATATGTATTATGTTACGATTATATAAGTATGATTAGTTGTGGAAATGTTGAAAGTCCTAAGTTCCTTCCATCCCAATAGCGTGAGTCATACTTACCGCCCCTTAGCTCTTATATGGTATGAACTATTTGAATCCGTACAAATCCCTATACCTATGACATCCCCATAGCATGAATCATACTTACCTATCTCTTATTATGCATTTTTGAACCAATGATATCTAAATAAATGCTATTGTTTCTTGGGAATCTATTTGCCATATCACTCCTAGTCCCTAAGCATGGGTCATGACAGTTTCCCATGCGTCTATAGATTTTTGGAATTACATAGTCAAGTTTCAATTCCCAAATGAGTCTATTATTGAATGAGAGGTTAGTAGTTCCTCATGTAGAGGTAGGTTTGTCTCACATCTGAAAGCCCAGAATGTGATCTCTAGGGGGTGCATATATCACCTAATGAGTGTTAGAAATGTCACTTCTAAAGTATCCTCTCTTGAGTTTGTTCCCATCATACATGCATTTCTATAAGTATTCCCGATGAGTTACCTAGTATGCCTCCCAAAAAGGAAATAGGTATTTGCATAGATCCCTTGCCCAAGACTCAACCTATCTCTATTTCTTGTGACTTGGCAAAATACTCTATGGTTGATTCTGATGTCATACTTGCGATTGACTAGTCGCATGTTTCCTACACTTTTATAGATTGTTAGACTCATAGAGTCAAGTTCCAATTCGCAAATGAGTCTATTATTGAATGAGAGAGTAGTAGTTCCTCATGTAGTGGTTGGTTTATCTCATATTTAAAATCCTGGAAAGTGATCTCTAAGGGATGCATATTTCACCTAGTGAGTGTTACAAATGTCACTTCTAAATTCCCCTCTCTCAAGTACCCATCATAAATATGTTCCCTGATGTCTTCATAGATGACTTACTTGGTGTTCCTCCTAAAAGGGAAATAGGTTTTGGCATAGATCCCTTCCCTGATACTCAACCTATCTCCATTTCTCATTATAGAATGGCCCTGGTGGATTTGAAGGAGTTAAAAAATAATTGAAGGAGTTATTGGAAAAGACTTTCATTAGATCTAGTAGATCTCCATGGGGTGCTTGGTATTGATTGTGAGAATGAGAGGGTAGTAGTTCCTCATAGAGATGTTTGTCTGTCTCATATATAAAAGCCTGGAAAGTGATCTCTAAGGGTTGCATATATCACCTAGTGAGTGTTAGAAATGTCAGTTCTAAAGTTCCCTCTCTTGAGTCGGTACTTATCATAAATGTGCTCCCTGATGTCTTCCCGGATGAGTTACCCAGTGTTCCTCCCAAAAGGGGAATAGGTTTTGGCATAGATACCTTTCCCGACACTCAAACTATCTCCATTCCTCATTATAAAATGGCCCTAGTAGATTTAAAAGAGTTAAAAAAAACAATTGAAGGAGTTGTTGGAAAAGAGTTTTGTTAGAATTAGTAAATCTCCAAGGGGTGCCCGGTATTGATTGAGAGAAAGAAAGATAGGTTAATTTGAATGTTCATAAACTACTGGCAACTCAAAAAGATTACTATTAAGAATAAATATCCACTTCCAAGGATAGATTACTTATTTGGCCAACTATAAGGAGCAAAGCATTTTCCTAAAATTGATTTGTATTCCAGATATCGACAACTAAGGGTAAGGGAGAGTGATACTTAAAATGACTTTTTGGACTAAGTATCGGCATTTTAAATTTGTGGTGATGTCTTTCAGCCTAACCACTACACTGATAATCTTCATAGATCTCATGAATAGGGTATTCAAGCCTTACCTTGATATGTTTATTGTGGTGTTTATTGACAAAATTCTAATCTTTTCTTTTAAGTGAGGGAGAACACATGAAGCATTTGAAGGTAGTTTCGCAAATTGTACGGGAGGAAAGGCTATTTGCAAAATTTAACAAGTGTAAATTTTTGTTGAAAGAGGTAGCCTTCTATGGGCATGTGGTATTGAGTGATAGGATCAAGGTCGATCCAAAGAAGACAGAGGCGATAAGAAATTGGCAAAGGCCATTGACTTCTACAGACATTAGGAACTTCTTGGGCAGTCGGGTATTACAAAATATATGTTGAAGGTTTCTCTTCCATTTCATCTCCATTGTCTAAGTTGACCACAAAAAAGGTGAAGTTCGTGTGGACAGATAAGTAGGAGAGGAGTTTTCAAACCTTGAAGGATTGGTTGACTTTGGCTCCAATTTTGACCTTGTCAGAGGGAACCAATAGGTTTCTTATTTATTGTGATGTTTCAACGATTGGTTTATGTTGTGTAATAACACAATATAGTAAAGTTATTGATTATTATTCAAAGTAATGGAATTTGCATGAGAAGAAATACATAACACATGAGCTTAAGCTTGCAGTCATAGTGCTTGCATTGAAAATATAGTGTCACTATTTGTATGGGGTTCATGTGGATATTTTCAACAACCACAAAAGCCTTCAAGATGTATGTACCAAAAGGGACCTCAACCTAAGACAACGAAAGTTATTAGAGCTTTTCAAGGATAGTGATATGAGTGTATACTATCACCCAGGTAAGGATAATATGGTAGCCAACATATTTAATAGGGCATATATGGGTAATGTGTCTCATTTAGAAGATGATGGAAAAAAGGAGATGGACATGAAAATCCATAAGTTGGAAAGATTGGTAGTGAAGTTGAATGATACTAATAGTGGTGGTATGATGGTGCTACCTATCTCTAAGTTTTCATTGATTGAGGATGTTAAGTCTAAGCAAGACCTTTATCCCACCTTGGTTAAATTAAAGGTCTTGGCAAAAGGAAAAATAGATGTATTCTCACAAGGGGGAGATATGGTACTCCATTGTACATGGAGAATGTGTGTGCAAAATGATGGTGGATTGAAGAGTTTGATATTGCAAGAATCTCAGAACTCTTTCTATTCCATTAATCCCAGTTCCACAACAATGTACAGATATTTGAGGAAAGTTTATTGGTGGAATGGAATAAAGAGAGATATTGCCAAGTTTGTGTCTGAAAGCTCCAGTTGCCAACAAGTCAAGGTTGAACATCAAAGGTTGGGTGGCCTTGCACAAAACATTGAAATTTCTACTTTAAAGTGGGAAGAAATCAATATGGACTTTGTTATGGGATTTCCTAAGACCAAGAATCACTTTGACTCTATATAGGGGATAGTGGGATTGCCTTAGACCAAGTCAAAAAAACTTTTGGTGCCGAAGACTATGCTAAGATATATACTCAGAAGTTGTAAGTTGCATGGGATTCCAGTGTCCATTATATCAAATTGTTTAGCTCAAGTTACTTATCACTTTTGGAAATTATTTAAAAGTAGTCTTAGTATTAAGGTGAAGTTAAGTACCACCTACCATCCATGAATCGATGGACAAGCCAAAAAGACGATTCTAACATTAGAGGATATATTGAAAGCTTGCATATTGGAGTTCAAGGGGAGTTGGAATGATAAATTACACCTTGTTAAGTTTGCGTATAACAATAGCTTCCATTCAAGTATTGTGATGCAACCATTGGAAGCTCTATATGGTAGACGGTGTAGATCACCATATTTGAATTGGTGAATGGACTTGTTAGGGCCGAATTAAGTCATGGATACTATGGAAGGGACTATGAGTTCAATATTTGTGATTTGGTTTAGTTGAAGGTGTCTCCCATGGAAAGGGTAATTTGGTTTGGTGAAAAAGGGAAATCTCCCTACATAGTAGGGCCTTACAAGGTTGTGAGAAAAGTTGGCAAAGTGGTATATGAGTTGGAGTTGCCTAAGAAGATGAACATGATTCACCACGTTTTCCATGTATCAATGTTGAGGAAATTCATAGGTGACCCAAACTCTATAGTACCATTGAAAGATGTGAGAATTGAAGAAAAATTAACTTATGAAGTGGTACCCGTTGAAATTCTAGATCGACAAGTAAAGAGCCTAATATATAAGGATGTTGCATCTGTTAAAATGTTATGGAGGGATCAATAAGTTGAGGGTGCAACATGCGAAGTGGAAGAAGATATTATAAAGCATTATCCCTATCTTTTCCACTCTACTCAAGCCTAAGGTATGAAGTTATTCTTGCCTAAAACCTCCAATTTCTTTCATTTTAGTTGTTGCATGATCAGTATGCATAGTTACACGTTTACGACATATTTTTAGTATGGATTTTGAAAATTTCATAAAAAGATGTTTAGATTTGAATTTTTGCATGCATAATAGGTTATTATCTATTCATTTAACTCTCTACAGCCGACTTTTAGTACATCCAGGGACAAATTTTGCCAAAGGTAAGATATTGTAAGGACCCGCAATTTAGAAGGTCCGAAAGTGCAAAAAAAGTGGAGTTGGAAAAATTCAAAAGCAATTCACGAGCCCAGTTCATGGCATATGCTTCAATCTACAAGTCTTACACCAGGCTTGCGGATAGGGGCTTTAGAATTTTAAAATTTTCTAAGTGTCAAGCGGGTTTATGAAAGCCACTTGTAGCCTATGGAGTAGAATACAATCATGGAAAGGAGACATAGATTGAAGACCTAAGTTGATGAAAAATTGAGGCTTCAAGAATAGAAACCACAAATAACAAGGCGACTCTTGGTCTTATTTGCGGTCTGTGGATTCTCCCGTTGTTAGGGTCCTAAAAGATTGAAAAAGTTGTTAGTGTGGAAGGCTACCACAATTTAATTGATAAATAGTTGATTAGCCCACAACCCATAGATGGGTTTCTTGGATTCGATGATCGAAACTAGACTTTGAAGATTGAAAAAGGATAATAAGATGACTCAAACCACGACTCATGGTTGAGATCATGGCCCATAATCGATGTTTTGTGGATTTGACCTATGAGTTTTAATGAAGGGTATTTTAGTCCTTCTCACATATCCTAGGCCCAAAGCTACATAACTTTTAGGATCCATAAGCCTTATATTGGACCTAAACCCCTCTAAGGAAATGTTAATCAGATCCCTTCATTCCTTCATTCTTCTAAAAATTCTAAGGCAAACACTCTAAAGAAGAGCAACGCAAAATCTAGGGGTTCCAAGATTCTTCCCCAAACTTCAAGTTCATTTTTCCTAGGCCCTATTGAAGGCATCTGATTTGATTTTTGGGTCCTTTTCACCCTCAAAGTCCTTTCTTAAAGCTTTTTACCTATTATTTATGCTCATGAAGAATACCATTATGCATGTCAATGATTTAAATCATAATTTTATGATGCATTACCACTTTTATTTTCTCCAATGATAGCACATAACATTTTACCATATTTTCTCAGAAGTATTGAGTTGATGCTTACGACCCCAATAGATAGGGATAATCGATCATGTATGGGTTGCTTAGTATTAGATTGAAAGTTATATATTTTTTCCATGTTCATGCATTATTCCCTTTATTCATGAGTTTTCAAGTCAATGTACAAGCTCACTAAGTTTAAGATAACTTTTATGATATGATGAGGAGGAGAAGGACATGAAAGAAAGGTTTTAAGTTAATGATTTGGTCAAAAATATAAGCATGTTAATGTTTCCATAAAATATGTTTATGATGGTCCGCAAAGTGAAAGGACAATTCTCACTTGGTGTTTCCTAAGGTTTCAAGCCACTCTTGTGAAATTGCTACTTATGATTCTAAGTTTTATTACTTGACTAAGTATATTTTTTAAAGTATTCCATCGGAGGCATTAAAGTAGGGTTCAGTAAGGGAACCCTAGAAACAACCGCCCTATTAACTATGTGTCATCATAGGAGCCCTTGTAGGTTCAGCTAGTGGATCTGTGTAGGTCATTTATGTTAATTGATGATGAACGATAAGTGATGTAGTTCCACCTGATGAGTGATCTCTCTGTGCCATGTAGGGGGTTATGTTGGATTCAATGTAGTAGCCATATGGTTTATATATCGGTTATGGTCCATTCCCACGAAATATAGATTTTATGTCTTTGTTCCATCACACATGTATCATATGATCCATTACTTTTACTTCATATTTAGCCTATTTTTTTATGCATTCTTAAGATCACTTAGGTAATGACCTTACTGATGTCGCCTCAGTTACACCTCTTTTTTAGAGGATAAATCGGTCACTGTCAAGAAATAGAACCTAACCAAGTTTAGGATTGAACCCATAGGGAATACATAGACTCAAGAGAATTGACAAATTTGCAATCCGAATGATTAACCAACTTACTTCCCAAGAGGGGTGGGGGTTGCAATAATCAACGAGAAATAAAACTAAACTAACTATCACAAGAGAAAAGTCAATAATGGAGAGAAGCTAGGGTATTGTGTTCCCCATGATTCCCCAACCCTGTATCACAGGATAACCTAATTCTTTTCTAGTGTATAGCATGAAGGATGGTAATTTATGTTCACCAAGCCCTTTGGTAAAAGGTGAGAGATGAATTTCACTATGCGATTCAGCCTATCTCTATAGTATGCAATACTAACCATTACCTATTAGTCCCAGTACAACCTCCCCTTGGCCCAGTTTGGTTGATTAGATGAGAAAACATCAATCAAATCCAGTTAATTAATCTTTTTTCCTATTCATTTCTATCTTAGTCCAGTTAGTAACACTAGTGGGGTTCTAATGTTGTCCACCATTAGAAAATCTGCAAAATGAAGAGAATTAATTAATATATGCATACACACCTTCCAAGAATTATGAATTATCTTGTTTTACTTTGTTAGTTCTTCATGGTTCCCACGACCCTAGTTGTGGATTTAGCTACTCATGTGATGTGTAGATGTAGGAATTATAAATTAAGAATACATAATTGAACACTTACATAATAGAATTAAGAATAAGCAATCCAACTTCAATAAGAATCACAAGCGTCAAAGTAAAATTAAATCACAAGTGTTCTCAAAGACTCTCTAATATGATCTTACAATTTTCTCTCTCAAACTATTGATTTCTCTAAGTACTGGGCAGAAACTTATGAAAAATAACCTAAAAAATTATTTATAATAATTAAAATTCAACTCCTTAACAAAATAGGATAACGGGTCGGCACGCTATACGAAGGATTTTTACAGGCCGTATTGTATTCCACGACTCGTAATTATGGTCTCGTACTTAACTACTAGAAATTTAGACTTCTACTCTACGACTCGTAATACAATTTACGACCCATAAAAGGGGTTTCGTTTGATGAAATTCCTGAAAGTCCAAGTCTCAGATCCTTAGGGCACAAACCATATTCTATGACTCGTATAACCTTCTACGACTCATCTACATGTTCGTAATATAAATTTTAGAAAACAAGCCTCAGTGAAATTGTCCATGAAACTACCCTACTGCCTGTAGAATGATCTACGGCCCATGGAGGGTCTCATATAACAGCAAATACTCAGCAACTTCTGGAATTTTCCCAAAAATAAAGGCCAAACTGAAATCCTGCAAACACAAACATGGAAACACATAAAACCAACTAACATCACATGAGAACACACAAAATTCCAAGTTTTAAGCATTAAAAGTGTTGTATTTTGGCAGCACATCAACACCCTCAACTTAAAATTATTGATTATCCTCAAGTGATGGACTCAATCTAAATAGATAATATAGTAACACACGGACCTCAACCAAATGGCATACATCACATAGATCTCAGACTCAGACACTCACACCAACTTTTCAAAACAGGATCAGATACCTATGTATCAAACCAATACAAACTGGTGCATGTGACAACATAACTATGACAAACAATGTATTATCAACAATCCGCAATCACTGAACAAGTACAATATTAACAATGTAATGTGAGTTCCCTCACAGAAAGAAGTCTCATACCTAATACTCAATGATGTTTCATGTTTAACCTTGGGACTATGCAAAATCGCTCGCTCTTACAATAGGTATTCATGCATAATGTCTAATACCATAGGCTTGCCCCTATACCCATGACTCAGACCTTCAGTTAACTGGACGAAGATCACTTTAGGACTTTCTGGGCTTGTAACGTAGGCTCAGGAGCATTGGTATAATATTATGGAAAAATAGTGACTAAAGGCCCTCCTTGACACTACATTTTTCTACACTTTCACCCTACCAACTCTGTTATTTTCTCCTTATTTTCCCTTTTTCCTATTTTAAGCTTTTCTGGGTGCTTTCTTTTCATGTTTTAGCTTTTTGCCTTGTTTTTACACTTCATCTTGCTTTTTTGCTTACAACTAAGGCGCCACTTATTTTTCTTACACCCGGTAGATGATTTTTCCCTTTTTCTCTGTATCACTTACTCACCCCCTTATTTTTGTTTTCCCTTTTACACCAGCCACATTCAACTTAGGCTTTTAGAATGTGTTGAGGTGCACAATATCCATTCTCAAAACCAATCCACTTTTGGTAGCCACCCTCAACTTATGCTATTTTTACCTCAGCCAAGGTGCACAATCATCAAGGAAGGACCATGGCTAATTTTAGGGTTACTACAACTAACAAGGCTAGGTTAATCAAGTGTTTTCAAAGAATAGGTACATATTAGGCTCAAACATTAGGAATAAGGGATTATATCATCACTTTGGTTGGTCAATTTTAGGCTAAGTGGACTATTAAGAACAATGATCTAAGATCCTTTCCTAATCCGATCAATCTACAATCTAACTTAAAGTAACAAGGCAAGTTCTAAATTAGCACAAAATACACGAATCTAGAAAATTAAGCTCACACTCACATGACACTACATACATTATCAACAAAAGACTCTCAAATCATGCTTTTTATCTCGATGTACGCTCACTTATCAGAACAAATATTGTCACATATATAAACAGACATGGTTGCTATCGAACTACTAACCAAAATTTTCTATGGGTATCATTTTTCTAACAAAACACAAAAATATGCTATATACTATAAGTATTAGTACTATATGCTACAAATACTATCTTAAAATCCTAAATCTGCCAGTTTAACAGAAAGTAAATATCCACAGGGAAAAGAAAATAGACAAGAAAAACACAGACAAGAAAATCCTGAGATAAAAAATTGGGGTAGTTATGGATTCAAGCTACTCAGACTTCACTGAGACTCATAACTACCTACACCCTATCGGAAAAGATGTGCATTGTATCCAATGCACAAAATCAACACAAAATGACACATAATGGGTCAAGAAGCATACTTGGGCACCTAAGCGCTAGTGTTTCTTAGGTTGCTTCCCAAGCAGTGCCTGATTTATTATCGCGGCATGCCATAGATGGCTTGAGTACTCAGACTTTCTCAAGATCCCATTCCTCAACCATCTTTATCTCTTCCACATTTCCAAGGTATGGCTTGACTCTTTGGCCATTTACTTTGAAAGTTCCTCCATTTTGTCTCTCCAACTCAATGGTTGTATGCTCAAAGACGCTTCTACTCGAAAAGGTCCCAACTATCTATATTTGAGCTTCCCAGGGAGCAACTTCCTTCCCAAATTATAGAGTAGCATCAAGTCCCCTAGTGCAAATTGGCAGTTCTCTATACGACGGTCATGCTGCAGCTTCATTCTTTGTTTTTACAGGGTTGAGCTCTTATATGGCTTCAACTAAAACTCATCAAGATAATTGAGTTGGCTCAGCCTAAAGTTTGTTGCATCATTTTAATTTGGATTCAACTTCTTCAATGCCTACATTGTTGTATGCTTAGGCTCCACTAGTAAGTGACATATTTTCCCAATGGCAAGTTGGTAGGGAGACATGCTATAGGGGTCTTGAATGTTGTCCGGTATGCCTATAATCCATCATCCAGCTTCCTTGACCAGTCTTTCTAGTTTGCTTCACAGTCTTGGATAGAATATATTTAATCTCCCTATTGGACAACTCCACCTACCCACTCATATAAGGAAGCTAAGGCATTGCCACTCAATGTTTTACTCCATACTTTTCAAGAAGATCTTTAAAAAGTCTATTACAGAAGGGAGAACCTCCATCACTGATGGTTGTTAAGGGGTGCCAAACCTTGAGAAGATGTTCTTTTTAAAAATATTATGACACTTTTGCCCTCATTGTTGGGTAGATCCATGGCCTCAACCAACTTTGATATATAATCCACAACAATTAGGATGTACTTGTCTCCATGTGAGTTAAAAATGGTCCCATAAAGTCTATCCCCCATACATCAAACAACTCAATCACCATAATAGGTTTAGAGAGAGATCATTTTTGCGGGAAACACCACCTTATCTTTGGCACCTGTTACAAGCTTTGGCATAGTCATGGATGGCTTAGTGGATAGTGGGCCAATAATACCCACAATGTAATATCTTGTGAGCAATTCAGATTCCACTATAATGCCTACCCACTAATGATGAATGGCATACCTCAAGTATGTTCATCATGTCCACCTCTGAAACACAATGATGAATAATTCCATCAATACATACACAGAACAAGTATAGGTCATCCCAAAAGAACATCCTCATATCAGACATAAACTTTTGATGCTAATGTGTGTTTATGTCAGGCGGCATAGTGTTACTTGCCAAATAGTTTGTATAGTCTACAAACTAAGGTATCAAATCATAAGGTATAGCCAACACTCTTTCATTTGGAAAAAAATATCCATCTGCAATCCATCATCAACCTTTATCATTGCCCCATCTTCCAATCTAGAGAGGTGATCTACAACCTGATTCTCTATCCTTTTTCTATTGATGACGTCAAAGTTGAATTCTTACAAGAGAAGCACCTATCTTATCAACCTTGGCTTTGCTTCCTTCTTAGCTATCAAGTATCAAAGTTTTAAGTGGTCTATGTGTACCACCACTTTGGCCCCTAACAGATATGACCAAAACTTTTTGAATGCAAAGACTATTGGGAGTAACTCCTGCTCGGTGATGGTGTAACTCTTCTTGGCTGTATTTAGGGATTTGCTAGCATAATATATAGGATGTAAGATCTTTTCCTGACATTGTCCCAACACTATACCTAGAGCAACCCCATTTGCATCACACAAGATTTCAAAGGGCTTTGACCAATATGGAGCTATAATGATTGGCTCTAAGATCAACCTCTTCTTTAACTCTTCAAAGTCTTTAAAACACATATAATCAAATGCAAACTTAGCATCTTTCTCCAATAATTTGCATAATGGGTGCTCAATTTTGGAGATGTCTTTTATGAACCACTTATAGAATCCTGCATGCCCTAAGAAACTGCTCACACCTTTATGGAGATGGGTGGTGTGAGCTTCTCAATCACCTCCACTTTAGCTCTGTTGACCTCTATCCCTTTGTTGGATATCCTATACCCCAACTCAATGCCCTCTTTCACCATTAAGTGACACTTTTCCCAATTCAGTACTAGATTACTCTCCTCGCATCTTTGCAAGACTTCATGTAGGTGTTTCAAGAAATCCTCAAATGAGCCTCCAACCATACAGAAGTCATCCATGAAGACTTCAATAGTTTCTTCCACCATGTCTGAGAAGATGGACATCATGCATCTCTGGAATGTTGTCGGGGTATTACACAACCTAAATGGCATCATGTTGAATGCGAAGATACCGTAGAGGCATGTAAATGCCATCTTCTCTTGATCCTCTGGAGCGATAGTGATTTCATTGTAGCCTAAATACCTATCCAAAAAGCAATACCACCCTTTTCCAACTAGTCGATCCGACGTCTGATCCATAAATGGTATAGGGAAATGATATTTTTCTATCAAAGCATTAAGATTTCTGGAATCTATATATACCTTTCATCCTGTGACTCATCACATCGGGATCAACTTCTTATTGGAATTTGTTACCACTATGATATCTCCTTTCTTTGGAATGTACTACACTAAAATCACCCATTCACTATCAGTGATTGGATAGATTACTCCTGCTTCCAACCATTTGATGATCTCTTTATGCATAACTTTTTGCATATAAGGGTTAGGGTGCCTTTAGGGCTCACTACTTGCCTTGTAGTCCTTGGCCAGCTGGATTTTATGTGTGCATACCCCGAGAGGGATACCAACGATACCTACAATCATCCATCCAATGGCCTTCTTTAATTGTTTAAGCACCATTATAAGGGCACTCACTTGCTCCTCATTCAAGTCCATAGCAATTATGAATGGAAAGGAGTTGTTAACTCCCAAAAATACATACCTCAGATGTACTGGAATGTCCTTCAATTCTAACACTGGAGGTCTTATGTCAAGGGCTTTGTGGGTGGTGACTCCTGATTCTTCAAATCAAGCTCTAGCTTAGTTTGTCACCTAGGACTGTAAGACACCCCTAGAGCATTAACTATCTCCTCATAGTATGGGATACCATCAATATCGAAGTTTTTTAGCACTGAATCCAATGTGTCAACACACTTCCTTACTTCAAGTGGTACCTCTGCTTCAGCATCATCAACAGCTTTGGTAACATAAACCACTCTCAAATCATTGTCTTCCCTTGCTTGCTGACAAACATTGAACACAACCTCATTTTTCCTAAATCTGAACTTCAGTTGGCCCTTCTCTATATCCACTAAGGTGCTTCCAATGGCTAAGAAGGGCCTCTCCAAGATAATAGAGACTTCAAAATTGACTTCACAATGAAGAATCAAAAAGTCTAAAGGGAATACGAACTTTTCAACTTATATCAACACATCGTACAGTATCTCACAGGCTTCTTCACAGTGCAATCCTCCATTAACAACCGCATGCTAGTTGGAGTAGGGGCTCCCAATCCAAACTTGTTGTACACCATAAGGGGCATCAAATTAATGTTGGCACCTAGATCACATAAAGCCCTTGAAAACTTCATATCTCCATGATATGCTTCCATAATACAGCATTATTAAGCTTAAAACTTGGAATTTTTTGTGTTCTCAATACGATGTTAATGGATTTTATAAGTTTTTGTGTTTATGTTTGCAGGATTACATGTTAGCCATGATTTTGGAGAAAATTGTAGAAGTTGCTGCATTTTTGATGTTATACGAGATCGTCTACGGGTCGTAGACAATTTTATGGGTTGTAGGGAGGTTTCGTGAAGATTTCCAATGAGGGGCTAATTTTTGAAGATGATTCTACGAACATACAGACAAGTCATAAAGGTGTTTATGAGTCGTAGAAAAGGATTTGTGCCCTGAGGATCAGAGACTTGGATTTTCAGGAATTTCATCAGATGAAACACCCTTTACAGGTCGTAAATTACTTTACAAGTTGTAGAAGGGTGTCAAAGAGTTAAAGTCCAAAATTCCAGCAGCTAAGTACAAGACCCCAATTACGGGTAGGGATGGCAATGAGGCATGTGCGGGGCAGGTTGAGCTCAACCTGCAAAATTATTAAACCAACCCGCCCTACCTCGCAAGATAATTTTTTTATTTTTAACCCGGCTCGTAAATACCCGCCCCACATAAACCCATCCTACTTAAATTTTAAAGTTCTTTCATTTTTTAATTGAATTTAATTTTTTTACTAATTAACATCTCAACGACAAATTAACTATTTTTAGTTGACATTTTAAAAATTATTTCTTAATCGTCAATTAAAAGTTTCTAATTAACATTTTCATAACTAACAATTTATCGAACATGCCTAGTTTAAATTTTTGAAAAAATAAAATTTAAGTCAATGGTTAATATAAAAAGTTTATATCTTTAATTTTTACTAATTAGAAAAATTTTATTTCTTCGAATTCCTATTTGGTTTTTTAAACCCGCAACCCACCCCGCCTCGCCCCACCCCACCCTGCATTATTTTAAAAAATACCTACTTCAACTCGCCTTGCATCTGCCCCACCCGCATAGATTTAAAACCATCCCGACCCACATAGCTCTAAACAGCCCCGCGCCACCCCTTTGCCATCCCTAATTGCGGGCCATACAAGTCAATACGATCGTAAAGTACCTTTCGTATGGAGTGCCGACCAGTTCTCCTATTTTGTTTAGGACTAGAATTTAATTTTTATAAATAGGTCTTTTAGGTTATTTTTTATATGTTTTTGCCTATTACTCTAAGAACTTAATGAGAAAATTGTAAGAGAGTCTTTGAGAACACTTGTGGTTTAATTCGATCTTTAAGCTTGTGATTTTTATTAAAGTTGAATTGTTTGCTCTTAAATTTATTGTGTAACTGTTCAATTATATCTTCTCAATTCATAATCTCTACATCTACACATTGCATATGTAGCTAAATCAACAACTAGGGTTATGGTAACCATGAAGAACTAACAAAGTAAAACTGAACAATTCACAATTTTTGGGAGGGGTATATGCATGTATTAATTAACTCTCCTCATTTTGCATATTTTCTAATGGTGGCCAACATTAGAACCTGCCTAGTGTTAGTGACTGGACCAAGGTAGTAGTGAATAGATAAAAGAGATTAATTAACAGGATTCATTGATGTGTTCTCGTCTAATCGGGAGGTTGTACTGGGACTAATAGGTAATGGTTAGTAAATGCAGACTATAGAGATAGGCCAAATCACATAGTGACATTCACCTCTCACCTTTGACCAAAGGGCTTAGTGAACTTAAATTATTGTCCTACATACTATACACTAAAAAAGAATTAGGTTATCCGGTGATACTAAGTTAAGGAATCATGCGAAACAAAATACCCTAGTTTCTCTCTATTATAGACTTCTCTATTGTAACAATTAGTTGTATTTTCTCATTGATTAATGCAAACCTCCCCCATCCCCCCCCCCCCACTTTGGGGAATTAAGTTGGTTAATTACTTCGATTATAAATTGGTGAATTCGATTGAGTCTACATATTCCCTATGGGATCGACCCTAACCTTGGTTAGGTTCTATGTCTTGACAGTGATCGCTTTATCCTCTAAAAAAGAGGTATAACTTGGGAAATATCGAGATTTTGCCACCATTTCCAGGGAATATAGCTAGACTTAGTGAATCATTAGTAATTTGAGTGCTAACCCTTAGTTCCCTTATTTTAATTTTATTTGTTATTTTTGTTTCTTTTTAGGGTGTAGGTGTAGTATATGCCCAATGCTCGGAGTCAAGGTAATACCTTAACTCCATTTGACCCAGAGATCAATAGAATACTAAGAATAATTACCTAACACAATGCCAACAATGCAGCCAATGCAGCTCTAACAATAACGAGGATGCTGAGAATGAGAATCCATCTCATTTTGAGGATATTCCGCAGCCTTAGGATTTCAATGCCAATGCTTACTAGTGGAATCAATACAGGTTGAATCCTATGGCTATGGAGGTAACTGGAGCTATTGTATTGCCACTACTATCGGCAGATACAACGTTCACAGTTTTGAGTGGGTTACTTCAGATGCTACAGAACTTTGGGCTATTTTTGAGCTTACCATTAGAGGATCCTCATATCCACCTACACAATGTGGCATTTGTCTGTAAGAGTGAGATAAGAACACAAACTTTGCCTATGGATGCCTTGGGACTTCATGTCTTGTCATTGTCCCTCGTGTGTAATGTTGTATTATGGCTATCTGAGCTCCCACAGAATTCAATCAACAGCTACACAGACTTGCAAAAAGCCTTTTAGAGAGGTACTTCCCTAGAACGAAGAAGCTCAAGTTGAAGGATCAGATCAACAATGTCGAATAACTTCCTGGTGATTCGATAAGCATTATTTGGGAGCAGCTCACAAAATGTCTGAGAGGCATCCCTAACCACAAAATAGTTGATGGTGCCTTGGTGAAGATCTTCTATCATTCCCTTAATAAGAACAGTCAGGCCTATGCTGACACTATCATGGGGGCATGTTTCTGGATCAACCATTTGCAAGGACTGCAGAGCAAATGGAAAGAGTGGTCTAGACAAATCATGCATGGGGTAGAGAGATAGAGCATCCACAAAGAGTTTAGGTCTAGTTAGTGTGGATCCTGAGCAGGCCAATATAAATGAAGAAATCATGCAGTAGCTTGCTCAGATTTGTACATGTATGGAGGTGATGATGAAGCAGAGCCAACAGAGAGTAAATATAGTGGTTCATCAACCTCCACGTGCACCCATGTATGAGGAGCCACACTATATGAGGATGCATGTTTTGTTGCTGATCAAATTGGGTGTTTCCAGAATAACACCCAAGGGTCCATTCAGGATTATTGGCGCCAAGATCAAGGAACCAAGGTTAGAACTTTCATAGAGATGGAGCTTACAAGGACAATTGTGGAGGATATTAAGATAGGAATAGGTGTCTTAATACAGATTAGGGTTGCAGATAAGGCTTCAGAAATGGTCCTCATGTGCCACCACACAACCGTAATGCAGGTGTAAGCAGTTTCAGAATTGAGGAGATGTTTGATCGCCTGTTGAAGAAGGCTGAGATACAAGGTAAGACTTTGAGGGGCATGAAATCAGAGATTTTAAGTATTAATCAGATAATGGATTCTCACTTTGTGGCTATCAAATAACTAGAACTATAGATTGGTCAAGTGTCGACTTAGCTCAATTCATGTCAGAGGGGTACACTGCCTAGCAATATAATGCAAAATCCCAAAAATGAAAGGCAATGTATGGCGGTCACTACGTGTGGTGATAAGATCACTACTGATCCTCCCATCCGGTTGATGTAGAAGATGTTCGATAGGAGATGGTTGCGACAAAGGATGTAGATGAAGGAGATAATCATGGAAAGGATGGGGTAAGTGAAGCTACTGATGCGAAACAAAGGTTGAAGCCCATTCTTAGGCCTCTAACTCCCTTTCCTTAGAGAATCAAAAAGAGGGAGGGTGAAGGCAAGTTCAAAAACTTTCTCTATATGCTAAATAGTTCTTCATCAACATACCTCTCATTGAGGCATTACATAATATGCCAGGGTATGCTAAGCACATGAAAGACTTGACTTTGTCACCAAAAAGCACACTGTGAGTCAGGAGCTTTCTCTAAAGCTTCAACATTGCAATGTTATTGCCATAAGGTCCTTGGTTCGGAAGAGAGTAGATCCGGGTGCTTTTACTAGGCCCTGCACCATATGAGACATGGAGTTCGCAAGGGAACTATATGATCTAGGTGCTAATATAAATTTGATGCACCTTGTGGTCTATAAGAAGCTTGGATTAAGAGCCCATACTCCAACTAGCATGCGGTTATTAATGGTAGATCGCACGGTGAATAATCATGTAGGGATACTATATGAAATGCTAGTCAAAGTTGAGAAGTTCATATTCCCTGCAAAATTTATGATTCTTGATGGTGAAGTCGATTTTAAAGTTCCTATTATCTTAGAAAAGACCTTCTTGGCCACTGGACGCACCTTGGTGGATATGGAGAAGGGCCAACTCAAGTTCAGATTTGGGGAAGATAAGGTCGTGATAAACATTTATTAGTAAGCAAGAAAAGATAATGATGTAATAGTGGTATCTATTATCGAGGCTATTGATGATGCTGAGCCAGAAGTACCACTTGAAGTAAGATTGGGTGTTGACACGTTAGAGGTAGTGTTGATGAACTTCGACAGTGATGGTATCATAGACTATAAGGAGACAATGAATGCTCTAGGGGTGTCTTATGGTCCTAGGCGTCAAACTAAGCTGAGCTTGATTTGCAGAATCAAGAATCACCATCTGCAAAGCCCTACATAGAAGACCCATAAGTGTTAGAATTGAAGACTCTTCCAGCACATCTGAGGTATGCATTTTTGGGAGCCAACAACACCTTGCCAGTTTTAGTTGTTGCAGATTTGAATGAGGAGCAAGTGAGTGCCCTTGTAATGGTGCTTAAACAATTCAAGAAGTTCATTGGATAGACGATTATAGATATTATTCGCATCCCTCCCAGGGTATGTAGACACAAAATCTAGCTTGTCAAGGACTACAAGAAGATATTAAGAACCAAAGGTGCCTCACCCCTTCTATGCAAGAAGTTGTGCACAAAGATATCATCAAATAGTTAGATGCAGGAGTAATCTACCTGATCATTGACAGTGAATGAGTGAGTCTAGTGCAGTGCGTTCTAAAGAAAAGAGGTGTCACAATGGTACCTAATACCAACAATGAGTTGATTCTGATGTCGCCAGTCACAGGATAGATGATATGCATAGATTACAGAAAGCTCAATGCTTCGACATAAAAGGATCACTTTCTTATGCCCTTCGCCTTTGTCATGACCCAAGCCTAGGGCCTAGCGTGACCAGCTAATGGAGAACCCAAAGGTATCTCAAGCAAGACTCTTAGCATACCATTACACATCCTTAGTCATGAAAATAATAAAACATGACATTAAGAGATAGGCATAACAAGGAAAATATGACTATGGGTAAACTTCCATATCATAATATCTAGGAACAAGAGAGTCAAGACACATAGCATAGATACATAATAAGTCCAAAAACACCACTACTACCTAGATAAGAGCGGGAGTCATGATAAGAAATCGGGCTTACCCTCATAGTCAATACATGAATAGAAGTAAGATAGTCTTAGTACAAAGCAAGAAATCATAAGCAACCTCCCCAAAATGGAGGACTCACCAACAAGCTTGAGAGACAATCGTTCTAGCCACGTGGAGGAGGAGGAGGATTAATTGATGCACCAGTTCCTACATGGTGACATCATGTAGGCATAGAGTATGCATTAGTATGTTAGAATGTACTAAGTATGTAGGATGCAATGCAACAAGAGGTAAGCATCATAGGCAAAATGCATAACAATAAGTAATGAATAACATACTAACAATATGGCATGTATGAATGATACTTGAAGTAAAGCCACACTTATATAGAACAAAATACGAGTGTAAAAAGTGACCATTCTTAGTGCAAGCCATGACCTATCACCCCCTCGGGTAGGCACATGAGGTACAAATCACTTCATGAGGTTGATGGAGTACAAACCCCCTACCGAGGTTGACGGAGTACAAACCTCCCCATCAAGGTTGATGGAGTACAAACACCCCATCAAGGTTGATGGGTACAACCCCCAACAAGGTTACGTGGGACTAACACCCCTGATCTAGGTGATCGAGGTACCAACCGTTCAATAGGTCACCCGGGCCAACAACCCCCGAGCTAGGCTTGGTCATCCTAACACTATAGAGATAATATAATATATATACACACTCCTTTGATCATCATACACATACATTCCTTTTCATCATCATTCCATCATCATTTCATCATCACGTAGTCATTCAACTCATAAAACATGCATTGGATCTTCAATTCCTCAAGAACTCATAACCAGACATTTAATCAAACACTTAGAGGGTGTGTAATGATAGTGGAAAACCATGTAATTCAAGAGTGAAATCATGCTAGGAAAATCAGTGTAAATCCATCAATAGATACTTGGTAACACCCTCAAGCAATATAATAAATCCCTTCATCGATTCCCACAATAGACCTTAGTTTTATAACTCCAAACATAGTGAAATAGTCATGATTTCATAAACCCCAACATAGTGTGCAGTGAATTTCATAATGAATAAGACCCATGAATAAATCAACTTTAAGTCATGCAATTTTGAGTAAAAAAACTTGGGTATCATAGGTGAAAGAAACCCATGAAAGAAACCCACATACCTTAGCTTTGGAGATGAACTTGATGAAAATTGGAGATGGAGACTTAAAGCTTGAGTGTAATCCTTAAGATCCGTAAAGGGTTTTGAGACTTAAGTTCAGGAGTAAAATATTTGGCTAAGTGTTTGAATGAGTATTGGGGAATGTTTAGAATGATATGAGGGTGAGAAATGGCTAAATGTAAGTATTTTCACATTTGGGAACGCTTAGGCCCAATACTTAAAAGTCTTGGACCGAAGTCAAAACTGGGTCAAAAGTAACACTAATGACGTGCCAAGGGCACAAAAAGCTCACTGAAAATCGTCACTAGGAAAAAAATAAAATTGTTAATTGTTTGCTCTTAAGTCGGAGTTAGAACCATTTTTCACTCAAAATAACCCCCTAAACAAGAATATGAAGTTGTATTTTCGATATCGCACATGGATTTTGAGATATATGGATATTACGATTTCGAGCACTTTCGAGGCACGTTTTCAGGCACTTTTTGGGGTCGTTACAATATTTCTCCCTTGGGAACCTTAGCCCCCGAACCTCAAGGAGACATATATGAGAGACACAAACATAACAATTGCAACCCACATAGAAATGCAATAATGCACTTAAACATCATTTCAAAATCTCATTATAAGTGTAAAATCATCATGAACTAGTCAATTTAAACATGAAAATATGCAATGAAATGAGGGATGAAATTATGACATGACATCATATAAAAGGACTCATATTAACATATCAAGCTTGAGTGGAGTGGAACAGGTAAGGATATCGCTTTTGCTTGTCTACTTTGGCCTCCCATGTAGCACTTTCAACTTGTTGATTCCTTCAAAGGACCTTAACGAAAGCGGCCTCTTTGTTTCTCAATATCTTCACTTGCCTATCCAAGATCCAAAACAGAACCTCTTCATAGGTCAAATTATCTTTAATAACACCCATAACATCAAGAGGTATAATAGCATTCGGATTACCTACATATTTACTCAATATGGACACATTAAACACCGGATAAACCAAATCCATTTCTCTAGGAAATTCCAACTCATAAGCTACCTTGCCAACCCTTCTCATCACCCTATAAGGACCTACATATCTTGGTTTCAACTTGCTCTTCTTATGAAAATCGACCACACCTTTCATGGATGACACCTTCAAGTAGACCCAATCACCAACCTCGGACTCAAGGTCCCTTATCCTCACATCGACGTAAGACTTTCGACGACTTTGGGCCATCTTTAACCATTCTCTAATCATTCTAACCTTCTCAAGAGCCTCCATAACTAAATCCAGTCCCAATAAAGCTACCTTACCAACCTCAAACCAACCAACTGGTGATTTACAATGCCTACCTTAGAGGGCCTCAAAAGGAGCCATACCGATGCTAGAATAATAGCTATTGTTGTAGGCAAACTCAATCAATAGGAGATGATTATCCCAACTACCTTTAAGCTCCAATAAATAAGCCCTAAGCATTTCCTCAAGTGTTTGGATAGTTCTTTCGGCTTGGCCATATGTTTGAGGGTGAAAGGTCATTCTAAGCTTAACTCTTGTACCAAGACCTTTTTGAGAGGACCTCCAAAAGTGTAAAGTGAATTGTGCCCTATGATCCGATATGATGGACAAAGAAACCCCATACAACCTTACCAAGTTATGAATGTACAACCTTGCATAATCTTCAGCCCTATGTATGGTCTTAACCAGTATAAAGTGAGCCGATTTGTCATCTTATCAACCACAACCCAAATGGAATCAAAACCCTTTCTAGTCTTGGGCAACCTAACCACAAAATCCATATTTATCTCTTTCCACTTCAAAGTAGAAATCTCAATGGCTTGGGTTAGGCCACCTGGCCTTTGATGTTTTGCATTGACTTTTTGACAACTGTGACAACCGGAGACGAATTTGGCAATATCTCTCTTCATGCCTCCCCACCAATACATATACCTCAAATCCTTATACATTTTGGTGGAACCGGGGTGGATAGAATAAGAAGAGTTATGGGCTTCATAAAGGATCTTTTCTATCAAGCCATCAACACATGGTACACATAACCTACCTTGGTACCTAAGGGCACTATCTTCCCCTTGGGAGAAAACCTTCACCTTGCCTTCTTTCAACAATGCCTTCAATTTTAACAAGGAGGGATCAAGATCTTATTTTTCCATCACCTCATCAACCAATGAAGACTTAGAACCATCAACAACGACCATATCACTATTACCAACCTCTTCCAACCTAACCCCCAATCTCGCCAACCGATGATCCTCCCTATCCATCTCTTTATTGCCCCATCAATATGAGCTAGGCTCCCTACTCAAAGCATCTGCCACCATTTTCCTTACTAGGATGATAATGCACACTTATATCATAGTTCTTAAGAAGTTCTAACCATCTCCTTTGCCTCAAGTTGAGATCCTTTTGAGTGAAGATATATTGGAGGCTCTTATGATTGGTGAACACGTCAACATGCACCTCATACAAGTAATGATGCCAAATCTTTAATGCAAACAATGGAGGCTAACTCAAGATCATGGGTAGGGTAGTTCTTTTCATGCACTTTGAATTGTCTAGAAGCATAGGCTATGACCTTACTATTTTGCATTTGCACACAACCCTAACCAACTCTAGAAGCATCACAATACACCACAAATCCCTCAACCCCATCCGGTAATGATAATATAGGAGCAGACATAAGCTTAGCTTTCCGTGTTAGGAAACTTCTTTCACATTCATCGGACCACATAAACTTAGCCTTCTTTTGAGTTAATTTTATCATAGGAGAAGCAATAGAAGAGAACCCATTCATAAATCTTTGATAATAGCCCGCTAAGCCCAAGGAGCTCCTAATGTCAGACTGGGTCAATAGTCTAGGCCAATTTCTAATCACATTGCTCTTCTTAGGATCCACCTTAATACCATCCCTCGATACCACATGCCCTCGGAGGGCAACCTCTCTCAACCAAAATTCACACTTTTCATATTTAGCATAAAATTTCTCCTCACTCAATCTTTACAACACAACCCTTAATGATCCCTATGCTCCTATTCACCACGAGAATAGATCAAAATATCATGAATGAAGACCACAACAAAGGAATCAAGGTAGGGCTTAAAGACCCTATTTATTAGGTCCATAAAGATGGTTGGTGCATTGGTCAACCCAAAAGACATCACCACAAATCCACAATACTCATTCCTAATGCGGAAGGCCATCTTGGGAGTATTACACTCCCTCACTTTCATTTGATGATACTCAGACCAAAGATCAATCTTAGAGAAATAGATAGCCCCTTGCAATTGATCAAATAAATCATCAATCCTTGGAAGAGGATATCTATTCTTGATAGTGAAATTATTGAGTTGTTGGTACTCAATATACATCCTAAGAGACCTATTCTTATTTTTCACAAATAACATCGGTGCACCCCAAGGTGATTGGCTAGGCCTCATAAATCCCTTAACCAACAAGTCCCTCAATTGTTCCTTCAACTCCATCGGGGTCATACAGTAAGAGGGAATAGAAATGGGTTGAGTATCGGGGAGGAGGTCTATGCCAAAGTCTATTTCCCTTTTGGAAGGAACACCAAGAAAGTCATTTCGGATGACATCAATAAACTCATTTACAACCAGAACTGATTCTATGGGAAGTACTTCAGACTCCACATCCCTAACCCTTACAAGATGGTAAAGAAACCCCTTAGAGATTAACTTATGGGCTTTAATACAAGAAATGAATCTACCTTTGACCACCACATCTTAACTCTCTCACTCAAGGATGGGTTCATTTAGAAATTGGAATTTGACCCTATGGGTTCTACAATCAATAGAAGCATACTATGCATGCAACCAATCTATCCCAAGAATAATATCAATATCAACCACATCTAACTCAACAAGATCACAAGGCAATATTTTATGCAAGATGCAAATAGGACAGTCTATAAGCTTTTCTTGCAACAATAGATGCACCAATAGGAGTAGACACCTCATATGACTCATGCAATAACTCGAGGTCAACATGGAACCTTTTGTCAACAAAAAGGGTAACAAAATAAAGAGTGGTACCCGGATTAATCAATGCATACACATTAAAGTCAAAGATTTTCAACATACCGATAACAACATCGAGAACTTCATCAACCCCTTGCCTCTCATGAAAGCATAGAATCGGTTATGCCTTGGGAACCATTTTATCAGATACCTCTCCCATATAGAACCGCATTAGCACCTTATGGATGAACCTCCTTCCCCTTGTCGCGATTTCCAGGGCAATCTATCACCTTATGCCCTATTTACCACAACCATGATAAGCACTAGTATTTCTCAAACATGGGTCACCATAACCCTTACCACACTTCGGACACACATTAATAGGAACCATACCCCTAACACATTGGGCCCTCAAAAGATCATTTGCAACCCTCTTAGAAATGCATGAGTAGACCTTTAGCCTTGATGAAACCAGACACTCCTTTGGAACTTACCCTCAAAACGAGCCCTATTGGCCTCATGACCCCTTCTCTTTCTCAATTTCTACTCTTTCATTTGTTCGGCATAGGTCATCAAATATGGCAAATCAATGTCATTAATCAACATGGCATACCAGCATTCTTCACTAACCAAGTCGGAAACACACATCACAAATTTGTTCATCCTGGACCTTGAGTCGGTCACCAAATACAGAGCATGCATAGACAGTTGGGTCAACTTGAGCTCATACTCCTTCACACTTATAGACCCTTGTCTTAAATTCATAAATTCCACCAACTTATCTTCGCTAAGTTCAAGGTAGAAAAACCAATTAAGAAAGGCCACCTTGAACTCCCCCCAAAGTACCACATAGTTGACTCTCTTTTCCTCCTTTTATTGGTTGTACCATATTTGTGCTATCCCTTTGAGTTGGTAGGCCACCAACTCTGCCTTATCCTACACCTATGATAGATAAAAGTTTTTAGACCTCATTAATGAACTCTTGAGGGTCCTCACTCACCTTTGACCCATGGAATTCTAGGGGATTCATTCTCATGAAGTTTCTCACCCGAGAGGCCAGTGTCGGAGCATGAGGGGCTTGGGCCCCTTAATTGTCTTGATTATCCACCACTTATACAAGCAAGGTGAGAGCATCACTAAGCTCTCCATTGGTTGGTTACTCCTCGGGCATACGGGCTCATCTTCCCTCGTATTAGGCATGATCTAGCAAAGTAAAGAACAAGCGTTAGGGGATGAAAGCTTACTTCAACTCTAGAGCATGACTTAGAACATGAAGAAATAAAACATCTCCTAAAATGTCTCATAGTCTCCTACTCATAGTTGTGGTGTACAACACAAACATGAATAGGACTCTAATCAACGAGGTGTGTTGGACTTTGAGGATCTAATAACCTAGTGCTCTGATACCACCTTTGTCATGATCCAAGCCTACGACCTAGACATGACCAACAAATAGGGAACTCGAAGGAACCCCAAACAAACCTCGTAGCATACCATTGCACATCCTTAGTCGCAAAAATAATAAAATATGACATTAAGAGATAAAGCATAACAAGGAAAATGGGACTAAGGAAAAACGTCCATATCATAACATCAAGGAACAAGAGAGTCAAGACTCATAGCATAGATACATAACATTTCCAATAACACCTCTACTATATAGATAAGAGTAGCATCCATGACAAGCAACCGAGCTCACCCTCATAGTCAATACATGAATAAAAATAAGATAGTCCTAGTACAAAGCAAGAGATTATAAGCAACATCCCCAAAATAGACTCACCAAGAACCCATAACCAAACATTTTATTAATCACTTAGAGGGTGTGTAATGCTAGTGTAAAACCATGCAATTCAAAAGTGAAATGCTAGGAAAATTACTGTAAAGCCAGCAATAGATACCTGGTAACACCCTCAAGCAATATACATCAAAACACTTCATCGATTCCCACTATAGACCTTAGTTTCATATCTCCAAACATAGTGAAACAATCATAATTTCAAAAACCCTAATATAATGTGCGATGAATTTCATAATGGCTAAGACCCATGACTAAATCAACTTTAAATCATGTAATTTTGATTAAAGAGAGCTTAGGTATGATGGCTGAAAGGAATCCCCATACTTTAGCTTTAGAGATAAACTTGATGAAGATTGGAGATGGAGACTTGAAGCTTGAGTGCAATCCTTAAGATTCGGAAAGGGTTTTGAGACTTAAGTTCAAGAGTAAAATATTTGGCTAAGTATCTGAATGAGTATTAGGGAATGTTTAGAATGATATGAGGATGAGAAATGACTAAGTATAGATATTTTCACTTTTGGGATTACTTAGGCCCGAGACTTAAAAGCTTTGGACCGAATTCAAAACTGGGTCAAAAGTAACACTAATGATGCGCCAAGGACACAAAAAGCTCATTGGAAATCGTCACTTGAAAAAAATAAAATTGCTAATCATTTACTCTTAAATCAGGGTTAGACTCATCTTCCACTCAAAATGACCCTCTAAACAAGAATATGAAGTCAAATTTTTGATATCGCACAGGAATTTTGAGATATATGAAAATTACGATTTCAGACACTTCAGAGGCACGTTTTTGGGCACTTTTTGGGGTCATTACAGCCTTGTGTGGGATGTGTTGGCTTTAATATGAAGTTTGGGAGCAAGGCATACCATAAATGTACCCCATACGGACCATGTGAGGGTTCATGAAAGTGTAGTGGACCATGTGGTAGCCTTGGCCTTGAAAATACATAGTTTTGGAGCCAAGGCATGTGGTACGGACCATCTCACGAACTGTATGACCCTTGAGATCCCCCGTATATGTGCCACAGCAAAAATATTTTAAGTATTAGATCACTATCTAGGAACTTTATTGTGAAGAATTTTTCTATGTAAAGTGGGATGGAGGAGTACACAGTCCGTATACCTTGAGACGGACTATGACACCAATAATATAGATGCCTACGTCAAATATTTTATGTATGGAATTTCTTTGGCAAATCTTTTCACAAGAAGCAATAGAATGATAAAATTTAAATGGCCATATATCTTAGCACAAAATGAAGTAGGTGCTCCAAAACCTATCAAACGAAGTTGTTAGAATTAGCTTTCCAACGCATCCGATTTCACCTCATTTCAAGTTCGAACCAAGAAGTTATGTTCATTTTCATAGAGCCTGTCTATGTAGTATTTTATGAGATTTGGATAAGTGTGGTCTCGCGGGAGGATTTCACAGTCCATGAGACCTTGTATGGATCGTGAGACCTTCCCACAGGACCCCTGGCAAGAAATTTTATTCCACTTTATTAATGGTTTTCTTGTAATTATGGCTACTCCTAAGGGACTTTTATGACCTCCTATGCTATCCTAAGACCTCCAGATAACTTAAACTCTATTTTTCTCATTCAAATTTATTTCTACATTTAGAATTATATTGAACTATCCTAAGAACTCTCTCAAATAACTCTTGTGAATACTAAGCTTGGGAATCAAGGGAAAACTCTTTTCTTCATCAAATATTCTCTTGAATCTTCTCCATTTTAAGGAATGTGGGATTGATTCTTGGTCCCTTTCAACCAAGAAGACCCAAACTCTTTTCACTTGAATTTCATAAAATTTGAAATATGGGTTTTGAAGATTATTGTGTATTAAATTCAATTGACATATGAGCTATGCTTTTTTTATGATTTTAAGTTGATTTAAACTCTAATATGTTGAATTACTTGATTATTATGAATATTTGAATATACATTGTCCCTTTAAAGTTTGATCTAACTATGAGTGATCTATGTTATAATTTAAATGTGGATTTAATTATGAATTTACTTGAATTTCCTATTATATTGTTGATTTTAGATTGATCTATATTACCTATTGTTATTCACATATTATTCATAGCATATGCATTCATGAGCATTGATTCATAAAAATTATGAAGTGGGTTAAGCCCAATTATGTTTATGTAAATGATTTTGATAATATATTGGTCATGACAAGAATGTGATAATATAAATGTCTATTGTTATTGGCTCTTTGATCATATTCGATGCTTGCACCATATTGTTATGTGCATGAGCTATTCCTACGCATGAGAAGCATGATTATGAACTATGATTTGGCTTTTTAGACTAAGTATGAATGATTATGAGAAATATTTGGCTTCTAAGCCTAAATGTGCATTGAAATGATTTGAAATAACAATTGCCTCTTTTGAAAGCATGTACATGTATTCGTATTCTCGTGGGATGTTTTGACTTTGCACCGATGGATTGGGGGCGTCAGGGTTATCCCCAGGTATCCTCTCCCTTTCTTTGAACTATATGCCAGCATTAAAATGGTAGCCATTATCGAAATGACTAGGTCATAAGGGATGGCTATACATTTATTGATATGATATAATATTAGAAATCCTTCTGAAATGACTGGGTCGTAAGGAAGGTGTCCATCCGCCAAAATGGTTGGCCATAAGGTGTGATGTAGATTACCCTTAGCAAGTAATCTTCTCCTATTGATGGGAGGTCTTTATCATACTAATTCATGTAATTGCTCACACGAGTTTGATTTATCGATTATAGTCCATTCCCACTATATATAGCATTCTGGCATTTCATGTATCATAGATTTCATGGCATATTATTATACTACTCTTCTTTGGATATATATCTCTTTTTATAGTATGTGTCCTTGTCAGCAAATATTGAATGCAAGTTTAATAAGTCATATGCATTGCATGTCCCCATACTTAGTATATTCAAACGTACTAACACA
>JAOTQJ010162479.1:0-10650 GCA_025642045.1 Solanum sejunctum | reverse complement strand
CAAATATTGAATGCAAGTTTAATAAGTCATATGCATTGCATGTCCCCATACTTAGTATATTCAAACGTACTAACACATATTTTTTTCCTACATGATCTAACCATATTGGGATCAAAGACTACCTTCATCCACCGTTTGACAGCTAGATCAGATTTGAGATATTTGTTGTGATGAGTCTTTTCTTATCATGACAAACCACCATTTCTCTACCTATTAAGTCTTGTTTATGTTATTTACTATGAGGGTGAGCCCAGGAAATGTCATGGCCCCCGTCCTATCTTATGACCAGAGGCATTTTAGACATTGTGTAGACTATTGTCAGATCTATATATTATGTGTTGTATTTGGAGCCTATAATTATGGTTATCTATTGGATATGGCTGTTATGGAGTGATTATGAGAATTATGATAAGTATGTATGTTTTGATGTGGAAATATGGAAGACGCTAAGTCCCATATTGCCCTAATTGAGTGAATCATACTTACCCACCCTTTAGTTATTATGTGCTACATGTTATGTAAATCCATGTTAATCCTTTATCCCTATGACATCCCCATAGCGTGAGTCCTACTTTTTCATCCCTTAGAACTATGTGTTTACTATTTATATATGCACTTCCTAACCAATGAAGTGAATATGGATACTTAAGGCTTCTTTAGGGACTCTCGGATTCCCATTCGCTATGTCACTCCTAGACCCTAGGTCTAGGTCATGACAATTTCAACTTGTGAAATAATGAATCCTAGGATCCTTAAAACAAATTTGAACATAATATGAAGGAGCTATCATAAATAACACTAAAAGGACACCTTGGGAACTTGAGGAAAACATGAACATATGTGAGAGCACCCTTTAACCGACATGAACTATGTGAGCTAACCATGGAGTCTGATATTTTCCCTATACCGGAGAAAAGGGGAAATTACTTGCCAAGATGACCTCTTAAAATGTCTAAGTGACTTGTTGAGCAACCTCTACTATCATTTGGTCTAGAAATCAACCTCCACTAGCGGTTGATTCCTATTTTCTACGGTGGCACGTAATTATGGGATAACGGGATTCTACTAATGGTCTCATGCCTCCTCTAACGGGGAGCTTCTGCAATCATCCCCAAAGTCCACTCGATGCTAAGTAAAACTCTCATGGAATAATCATAAGCATGAATCACGAAATCATTAGTGGAGAGATATTCTACTAAATCTTCCCATAAGTCTTTTAAAACAATGGAGGGAATTCTACTAACCCATCCCGTAAATATTTAGAACATTAACCATCATCATAAGGATAGGTCCTATATCTTTTCTAAGCCTCTACTATTAGCTAGTATCGGCTAGCATTATCATCATATCTCGCTACTAACGAGTCATTATTGCCTCATGCTCATAACTAGGTGAGGACTCATATTTATTTTATTCATTCATTCTTGACTCGAATGAGTCTAGTCCCGACTAATATATAGACAAGAGTATAGTCATAACATGCATAAACGTGTACACCATAACATCATAAAGAATACCTTTCAATAATACATAGCTTTCATATCACTTCAACGTGTTTCATAGCGTACTTGGCAAAGCCCATCATTATAATATCCAGTACATATAAAGAAAGGAATTCATGATCTCACATAAAGTTTCATAATATTCTCATGAAGCCATCCCTTATGTTCTTATATTTCATAAATTGAGACTTCCTTCTTTCATAAAACATACTCTTCATATAGCTTAGGTTCAACACATGAGATTTGTATACTTAAAGACTCATAATCATGAAATTCATATGATTTAGACTTGATTCATATAAAATAATAATAAACAAAGTATGAACTTAAATAAAACCAAGCAACTCTCCATCAACTTCATAACTCAAACTTCTATAAGCAAGGAAAAATCACAATTAGTCATGGAATCATGAAAATTACTAGCTACTCATGTATAAGAGTAGTAGAATTCACCAATTTAAAAGATAGTTTAAGGAACCCATATCATCATCTTAATATCTCCAAATTAGCTTGTATATAAACCTCAAATAAATTCATAGTTTCAAGTAAGACAACTTAGTTTATATTTTTTCATGCATATAAGTAGTAGGATTCATCAACTTAAAATCATGTTTACGAGACTCATCAAATATCCCTAAAACCCTAGCTTCCATAATATAGGAATTTAAGACATAACATTCTTCTCATGGAATTAAATATTATTTTATAATAATATGGGCTAACAAACATCAATAAATTCATATAATAAGCATTTGGAATCATTTAAATCAACCCAACATGGTCCTTGTAAAACCCCAACTAGAAAGTTATGAATTTCAACTCAATATGCATCATAGGTCATAACATAATACTCATATACTTAATATAACTAAGAATTCATCAAAAAAATTACATGGTTAAACCAACTTCACACAAGCATAAACCTTAAACCCAAATTAGAATAGAACTTGAGCTTTATGAAGGAAAGGGCTTCAAAAATCAAACCCATATACCTTAGCCAAAGATTTATCGAAGAAATCACAAATTTTGGTGAATAAACCCAAAACCCTAGCCTTGTCTTCAATAGAGGGCCTTGGAGGACTTGAGAAGATTTTTGGGAGTTAGGTTTTGAATAATAGTTTAGGAATAGGGTCATTTGGGGGAGTTTTAGATTGATATAGGGCATGTGAAAAGTCAAAACAGCATCGCATTAGGCTTAGGGTGTGAGTAAAGGTCTAAAATACACTTTTTAAAGCTGGTCAAACAATTTCCACAAAAGCCCATTCACGATCTATAAGCCAATCCACGGCCTGCAGAGTGGATCATATAAACTAGCAGCCTAATAGTGCTCACTAAAATGGGCATAACTTCTTGGTCTGAACTACAAATGAGGTGAAAACAGTTGCATTGTAAAGATAATTCAAAGAGATTTCATTTTGAAGGTTGTACAGAATCTAATTTGATGTGTGATAAAAGATATGATAATTTAAAGTTGACATATATACGAACTCATGCTAGAACTTAGGCGATTGGAATCATTTGCACTCCTTGATGGGAGAAGGGCTTGGAATTACATGAGGTGACATAGAGGAGCTAGATAAGCTTGTTGAGGTTCTAAGGGAATAGAAAATAACCTTAATGAATCTAGAATGCAAACTAAGAGAACCAATGTATGGGTCGTACAAAGAAGCATGACCCATACTGTTGTTCGTAAGCAAAGATCCAAAAACTATTATTTTTTGCCCCAAATTCATGAACTATCTTATGAGTCGTATAAGGACTTAGGGGTCATGGTCAGACTTGTAGAGTTCTTCCACACATAGCCAAGTTTTCTTCTTCTCTCGGTCTCATGATATGAGACTACTTATGAGCCGTATCCCTTTTCACGGGCCGTCAGTTAACTTGTGGATCACTTTCCTGAAAAACTCTAGTTTCTTTTAAGTCAAGACCCTCCACCTACAAACTCATTTACAACCTATAAATCCTCCTACAGGCCATAGTCACCCTCATACAGTGATCTCAAGTCATCTTTCAGGCTAATCTTCCTGTACTCATAGACTTCAAATCTAAGGTCTTACACTCCTCCTCATTGGTATGTGGCTAGTTTATCGGGGTTCAAGACTAGTTGTAGTGGTGAGCCCTTACTTCCAGTCTTCACCTATTTTCTTTATTCTTTTTACTTTTCAGATGGTTATATATGTTGAATTTTATGACTAGAGGCTTTTACTTTCTATCTTATTTTCACGTCTTTTCTATTTGAGAAAAATCCAAAATCGTGCACCAATTCTCGTTAAGTCACGTGCTAATGGTATGTTTTTGAAAATGATGTATCTTGAAATGTCCCTTTTTAGCTTAAATGATTTCCCATATCTCCTTTCCTATTTTATTTTTGCATTATGCAAATGTTTACCTATGAATGCTTGATGTATACTAAGATAGCTTAGATAAGGTCCCTACAGGTCCCTCATTTGCCGTGTTGCGACTAGGCCCCAAGCTTGAGCCATGATACCATTAGTACTAATTAGACACTTCTCTAGATGGAACCTGTCACACTTTCCACATAATGGCTGGAGGGAGGGCCCTTGAGCCACATTTGGCTATGACTAAAAACCTGGTCTCTAAAATTCTGAGACCTCTAATCCTTTATGTTCCTTGTTGCAGTCACACTGGCAGATAGTGGTGTTTGTCCTAGATGACAATGTCTCAAAGGATGGTCGACTCCTATTTCCAGCCCCCCTCTTGCCATACTCATGGTTGGATGTCTTAGCCCTCTCATTGCAAAGCTCCTCCATGTATGTTAGCTTCTCTTCCTCAACTTATTGTACATAGGTCATCAGTTAGGCTATAATTATGTTTCATATATTATCACATGGAAATAATTACAGGCTATAAAGCTTCTAAAGTGCATACTCTATACTAGGCACATGGATAGGCGCACAGTTACCTCAACAGAAAAAAGTATCATAAAGTAAAAACTCTAAAGCTTCTCTGAATACAAAGAGCCCTCAAGAAAAGCTAAGTAGATAGCTAGATCGTCAATGGTACACTTGTTGAGGATTTCTGTCACTTATATCTGCGTCATGAAATTATGAAAGTCAAAACGACATTAGTACATGGAATGTACAATTATTTAAAATGATGAAAAGGAGACTCATGTCAGGATGCTCAACTCAAGGACTTAACTCTGACACTGTTCAATATACAACGATAGGCAATGTAAGTAAAGATGTTTGCTTGAACACATAACGAATGCAACTTAATGTATAGAATATAACATTTCAAACTTGGGGAGTTTCTCTAGTCTAAAACTATCACTATGAGTTTCATGATAATACATCTTGTGCATGTTGCTGGAGCCATCACATAACTTACCAGAGTAAAGAATGAACTTATCTCATAGATCCAATTTATAGGCATTCTTAGAGGCAAGCGAAGAGTCTTACAAGTTATGGTACGAGCCTATTCTACATTGGCTATATAATTTATAGAGTATGAGTTGTTATATATTCTTACCAAAATCAGTGCTCGATATGTTCACTGTGCTCATAATTCAAGTAACCAAATTTTCTCAATTAAATCACTTAATCTCTTTTAGACTTAGTTTGACTTTAACTCTTATTGACTCGTCTTTTATTTTAAACAAATATAGTCTCAATTTAGTGAATGCATAGCATGATAAATTTACTTCTCAACTCAATTTACGAAAGTAGTCTTTAAAGAGTGCATATGCATGCTCAAAGTATGACTAAAGACTTCTACTTCAACTCATGCTCGAATTCTTATTCATAAAATTAATGAAAGATATCATCCTCAACTCAAGGAAATACATGGCACAATCAAATGTAAGACTTATTTAGGATTTATGTAAATGTAAGCATGAACTCATAATCTTGACTCAACAAGGCATAGAAAATATAGTGCCTAAAATTAATGAGAACTAGTATACAAAAGTCAAGAACTTTTCTTATAAAAGGATTGATCTCCTATCTAACTTGACTACAAAGAAATGGTTACAACATGAGGAAAAATTTATATTTCAACATATTTACTAAACTTAAGTATCAGAAGACATAGATTTTTGAAGAATTTGGAGGATGTTCTCAAACCTAGCTTTTCTCCTCTTCCCTTTAATGTTCATTATCAAAAGGCTTAAAGTGTTTTGAGAGAAAATTTGTGTTGGGCACTGATATGAGATGAATTCTAGTCCCAAAATGAAGTAGGTTAAGTCCAGGAAGGATGGAAAAAGATTGAGATGCCCCTCATAAAAATAAACTCTGAATAAAAATAAATACCCAAGTTTTGCAAAATAGACTTGGTCCCAGAAGGATGTTTTGCCTAAGATAAAACAAGTCTGTTATGTTGACTTCACTATTTCAAAATTTATTTTTTCCATTTTTACAGCCAATCTGTCCCACTGACTACAGTACAATATTTTTTTTCTTTCCTTAATTTTTGGATTAGTCTTAATTAGGATAACTTATGGTGCTATAATTAACACAGAAATGACCTAGAATAATCCTCTCGAAATGGATTTGGAAAAGGAAAAAGATAACTTGTATTGTGATAAAATAAAAGGACTGAACCCTATATAACAATATAACAAAGCTATCATACGTTTTTTACCATGCCGATACATGATTTATGACAAGTATGCAATACTATCTCTCTCATTTTATGTGTCATCCTTTTCTTTTAGTATGTTCCAAAAAGAATATCACATTAGTTATCTTTTAGTTATCTTTACTTGTCTAATACTTATAATTTGATGTTTTTCCATGAAACATAGATGCGGGAGACCTAAATAGAGTCCGCCGAGTGCTCGAGCACCCACTGACATAGTACCGGATATTATATATTTATATAGAAAATAAGAAAAATTGGTATAAATTTAACATAGAGCACCCACTAACCAAATGGTTTGATTGTTTCAATATTTCAAGGTGGGTGCTTAAGGGGTTTTTTGTGTTGGTGGGCCTGAGTTCAAATTTCATTCTCCACACTTTTCTTTGCTATTTTTCCTATTTTTTCCTTATTTCTCCTTTACTATTTTTTTCTAAAAAAATAATATATAAATAAATACTTTTCCTGTCTTCTTTGTTCAAGATAATACATACTATTCTCTTCATTTATGATAATTGTCATGTTTCACTTTGCAAAAATTGATTTATAATTTTCAAAATTAAATTAGATTAGAGTAGTTCAATATTTTCAAATTAAAAATTTGATATTAAAAAACTATACTAAAAGTATTAGAATTTATATTTTTTTATATCAATATGATAAAAAGATTATATCTTAAAATTATTACTCTAGATTGATATCGTTTTACCTCTAGAAAAATAAAAATATGACAAGTGAAAATGAATATGGTGAATAGTTATTTGTATTGATTATTTTTAGTTCTACTGCTTCAAATATGATCGTCTTTTTTATGAGAAGTATTAAATTTGTACATTTATGCTTTATAATTGGTAGCTAAGTGAGGGAGGAGCTACATAGGCCCAAGAAGTTCATTTGAACACTCTTCGGCAAAAAATATACTTTTAGACATAAAATTATATTTTATATATATATAATAGATGTTGAACACTCTTTGCTCCTTGTGTATTTATCTTTTACATTTTGAACCCTTTAATAAAAATTTTGATTCTATAGTTGTTATACTAAAAAAGCACTCACAATTTTAAAATCCCAGATCCCCACTACGTAGATGCAACATAGTCAAATACCTTTACCAAAAAAGGCAGAAGAGCATTACCACCCAACTTCCTTTTTTTGGAGAATCTAGAAACTTCCGGTGGAAAGAAATAGCAATTTCATCACCTTTTGTTTGTGTATATGTGGAATAGAATTGTTTATCCTTTTTGTTTTCCTCATGTCTTCATGTTATCTATATCTTCCTTTTTGTTACTTTTCCACTTTCCACTTCCAAACTTGAAAGTTCAGTATCCATTGACAAAAAGGAAGCTTGGGGAAACAAATAATTCGAATTGGTTGGTCACTTTGAAATTATAGTAAACAAATGTAAGTTAGTATGTGTCCGCTTTTTCCTTAAAGAACATGAAACATAAAATTTTAATGGGAGATGGATAGATGTGATTACAAAGATTGCTTTTTAGTTAAAGTGTTGTTTTTTTTAATGATTAGAGAAGTGGAGAAAAAATAAGATAAATTTAATGTCACCGGAAAAATAAGGGCCAAAAATTTTAACATCTAAAACATGTCAATTACTCAAAGAATTACTAAACTACCCGAAATTATCTATTAAAATCGTATTTCTTTTGTTTATAATTATAAAAAATCATTTACTATGCTACTTTCAAGCAGAAGATCACTCGACTAACCAAATGCATCAAAATTTACCCTCTAAAGTCTAATTTATCGATTTATATCTTCTGTTACTTTGTTAATATGATGGATTTTTTTTTCTTTTTTTTCAAAATTTTGGACATAATTATAGAACAAATCAATCATATTTATAATGTAAGAAAGTGAAAAATAATATTGAAGTATATAATATATTATAAAAATGCCTCTATTTTATATTTAGAAAATTTTTATTGATTTATATCTTTTATTACTTTCTTAATATTATAATTTCTTTTCACTTTTTTTTATCAATATAATGAACATAATTGTAGAAAAAATTGATCTTATTTATAAAGTAATAAAGGGAAAAATAATTTTGAAGTATATATAATGTATGTTATCCACTATGCCTCTATTTTATATTTTAAAAAATATTATTGATTTATATCTTTTATTACTTTCCTAATATTATAATTTTTTCTCTTTTTTATCAAACATTATGAACATAATTACAGAACAAAACAATCTTATTTATAAAGTAAGATAGTGAAAAATAATTTTGAAGTATATATAATGTATGTTATACACTATGTCTCTATTTTATATTTGAAAAAATAAATGTTACGTGCGAAGAATATATGTTCTAAAACTTTTTATTCTCGTTCATTCTTAATTATTTTATTATTATATTATTATACGCTTGAAAACTATGTTTTACTTATTTATTTTATAAATAAGTTTTTGTTTATTCTATAATTAAGTTCATAATATAATTTGTAATATTTAAAAAGTATAAAGATAATAAAGATTGATATCGTAGTGGGTAAAATAGATATTTTAGTTGGTTGAGTGACATCATTAATCGGTCGGGTTTGTTAAGTGCCTAGTCGATCGGGATAGTTAACTGCCTCATTTTATTTTTTTTTCAAATTAAAAAATATGGCTGAACTAATTAATTTTGGATAGTTAAATGACCATTTGAGTTATGAATTACACATACACGTAACACCCTTGGAACATGATTAATGAACACCTTAATAATAATTATTTAGACTTCAATCGTTGATGTATATTTGTGAGTCTGTATATTTTCATTTAGTTTGCTTGTTTTATAATTTTATAATTGCTTAGTAAATTTAAATAGATCTGAATAAATAAAATATATTAAAAAATGTACGACCTTCAAAAATACAAACCTTTAGTGGATCAAGATCAGAATTATAGGGACTATGGGATAATTTTAAAATCAAAAAATAATTAAAAGAGTTTGATGAATGTGAAAGTACATTGTGTAAAAAAATGAAGACCCAAAATGATCCAAGACATTAGAGTGTGATAACGACGATGAGAAGCAATTTTTTTCTTTGTTAAAGAGGATGTGAACTAGGATTACCTTATCACAAAGCCGAGTTGGAAATTACAACATAAATTAAAGCTTTAAATGAGCTTAGTTTAGTTTAAGAAGAATATTTCCTAGCTTAAGAAGTACGTTTTGGTGATTCACTTATCAAATTAAAGATTTTTGAATTTAATTTTCAATAGATTAAATATTTTGACAATTCTAAATTTGTACATAATGTTTTGAATATTTTAGTGAAAGAAATTTTGAAATGAAAAAATTGTGTAGTGCGAAGTACAACTCATAAATCAGTTAAGCACATATGTCTAATACATCAGCAGTGCGCAACTCAAACAAGATCAGAAGTTGAAAAAAATCTGAAGTCTACAATTTTTGGAAATTATGAACAAAGTTTATATAACGACCCCAGGGTCATTTTTAGAATTTTTGAAAACACTATCATTTTATCCTTAACGCTAGTTGTTTTAAGTCATGCTCAATCAGTTTATGAATTTGATTTTGGAATTTTATTGACGGGTTAATGGATTTCTAAATTTTTAAGTTTTAAAGGTTTGAGTTGTTTAAAAGTGATTTTTGATACTAATTGAACATATGAATCTCAATGTCATAATCCAAAAATCGAGATCACGATGGCACACATTTCATCCTAATCTGATGTGTAAGCCGAAAAATAAAATCACCTATACGACTCTCGAATGAATGTCAGGCTGTAAACGAAAGAAAAAAATACATAAGAAATATCCCAAAATTTGATATCATAAGAGTAAAGAGAATCTAATACAAACTTTGAATTAGTACATACAATTTAGTCTTTAAATAAAAGTAAAAACTATAAATAAAGATAGAATTTGTAATAGTTTGAATGCACTGGATCACCATCAAATCTGATATAGGATCTCCACTAGAATAATCAGTTGTCGTGGGAATCACCTTAACTAAGTTTTGTATCAAAAATGGGGATGTAGAAGTATGGGTGAGTACAATTCTCATGTACCCAGAAGATTTGACCGACTAGATATTGAAAATTGATTACTGTGCAATAAATTAGGAATTTTCCTACCTACATGCAAAAAAAATTAGGTTGCCATCGGTGTCACCAATTCATATATACAGAATGACATGAATAAATTAAATACATAAGTTCAAGCATACGCGATCACTAATAGGTACATCAACACTCAAGGGACAATAGCATGCAATACAATGAGATGAAATGTATGCAATGCATGGATAGTACTGGTGGAATCAAGACTCTCTCGTAGCTTGTCGTACACACTTGCCGAGCTGAGGTACCAGATACGACCCATGAGGGCCTCGCAGATCATTTACCTCATCATAATATCACATCTACTTGCCTCCTAGATCGTGATCAAGACTTTTAAAGGTCTCTCATTTTCTTACAAAAAAGTGTTATTATCATCTCACTTTCCATTAGGAGTAAAAAGTAAAAAATTTTAAAATTTGAATTTTCGTAAAAATAATTTTCTAATTTTTATTGTA
>JAOTQJ010162470.1:0-27526 GCA_025642045.1 Solanum sejunctum | reverse complement strand
GTCTCAATAGACAAAATCAATTCATGGTATAAGATTGAAATAGATAGACATGCATAATCAATCAATATTTCATAAAAATCCAACATAAGTTATAGTCAATAATCCATAATATTTGATACCCATAGATTATACAACTTGAAAACATGCTATTTTCATAAAAAGAAAGATTGGGCTTCATGGGTGAAAGGACCCAATAGATAAAACCCTCATACCTAAATTTGCGAATTCCTTGATATAAACTTTGAAGGAGGCTTGAAGCTTGGTTTGATTTCTTGCGATCCAATGTGAGCTTAAAATCCTTAGGTTTGGTTGGGAATTTTGATAAAGTATTGGAGAGGTTTTAGAGAGAGTTTTTGAGTGATATAGAGTTGAAAAGTGGCTAAGTATGGTAGATTTCATGTGTAAATAGTCATGGTGCCATGACCTCGATGCCGTTAAGCCAAAATAGACAATTAAGGAAAAACCAGCATAGGTTCGCGATGGGTCTGCGTCGCATACCAAATGCATACAGCTATTGGTTTTTGAAAACTTAACAAAAATTATTTATTGCTATGGGTCTTTTAAATCCAGGTTATACCCACTTCCTACTTAATTTTGCCACTTGATAAAGAATATGAAGTCAGAATTTCGATGTCACGCACGGATTTTGAGATATATAGAAATTATAATTATCGGCATTTCCGAAGCACAATTTAGGACATTTCAATATCTTCCCCTTGAGAACATTCATCCTAGAATGTCAAAGAAACGTACATAAGAGATGTAATCATAAAGATTTCAGCTCGACATGAATGCAACAAATGCATTTAAATATCATTTCCAAAAATCTCAACATGAATCCTAAAAATCACCATAAACTTATTACCATGAACTTGAATGCATGCAAAATGACGTAAGAGGAAACATATGACTAGAAATCATATATGGGACCTAAGTTAGTACCTTCATCCTAAGTAGAGTTTAAGAAATATGGATATCTCTTTCTCATGTCCGCCTTGGCTTCCCATGTGGCACTTTCAACCTGATGGTTCCTCCAAAGGACCTTGAGGAAGCTACATCTTTATTTCTCAACCTCTTTACTTGTCTATCCAAAATCTATACAGGACCTCCTCATAAGTCAAATTATCTTCTATAACACGCACAACATCTAAGGGCACTATAACACTTGGTCACCCACACACTTTCTCAACATGGACACATGAAAGATCGAATGAACCATATTCATTCCCATAGGCAACTCCAACTCATATGCAACCTTACCCAATTTTCTCAAAACTCTATAAGGACCCACAAACCTTGGGCTCAATTTCCATCTCTTACCAAACTGGACCACACCCTTCATGGGTGAGACTTTCAAGTAAACCCAATCACTAACCATAAATTCAAGATCTCTTTTCCTTCCATTGGAGTAGGGCATTTGTCTACTTTGGGCTATTTTCAATCTCTCGCTTATTAACCTTACCTTTTGCATGGCCTCCATGACCAAATCTGAAAATAGAAAAGTCATCTCTTCAACTTCAAATCACCCAACTAGGGATCTACAACATCTACCATAAAGGGCTTCAAAGGGAGCCATACCAACGCTTGAATGGTATCTATTGTTGAAAGCAAACTCAATGAGTGGAAGATGTGCATCCCAACTACCCTTAAACTCGAAAACACAAGATCTAAGCATATCCTCAAGAGTTTAGATTGTCCTTTCAGCTTGACCATCTGTTTGAGGATGAAAAGTTGTACTAAGCTTAACCTTGGTACCAAGACCTTTTTAGAAAGACCTCCAAAAGTGAGAAGTAAATTGAGCACCATGATTTGAAATGATAGATAAGGGCATCCTATACAATCTAACCAACTCATGTATATAAATTTGGCATAATCTTTGGCACCATAAGTGGTTTTGACTGGTAAGAAGTGAGCCAACTTTATCATTCTATCCACAATAACCTAAATAGAGTCAAAATGTTTCTTAGTCTTAGGAAACCCAACCATAAAATCCATGTTGATCTCCTCCCACTTCCAAGTAGGGCCCTCTATATCTTAGGCTAGGCCACCTGACCTTTGATATTCGGCCTTCATTTGTTGGCAATTGTGACATTCGGATATGAACTTGGCAATGCCCCTCTTCATACCACCCCATCAATACGCCTCTCTTAAGTCTCTATACATCTTTGGGGAACCGGGGTGGATGGAATCGGATGAATTATGGGCCTCCATCAAGATCAATTCTCTCACATCATCCACATTTGACACATACATCTATCTTGGTACCTAAGGGAACCATCTCCCCCTTGGAAGAAACCCTCCACTTTCCTATATCTCACCAAGGCCTTCAACTCTAGCAAGGCGTGGGAAAGATCTTGTTTTCCTTTACCTCTATAATCAAGGAAGACTTAGAATCATCAATAACCACTACACCACCATTGTCTACTTCATAAAAACCTAACCCCCAATCTAACCAATAGGTGAACTTCACTAGCCACCTCTTTATCACTATCATCAACATGAGCTAGACTACCCATGGACACCCTACTTAGAGCATTGGCCACAACATTAGCTTTGCCGAGGTGATAATGCACGCTCATATCATAACCTTTAAGGAGCTCTAACCATCGTCTTTGTCTCAAGTAAGATATTTTTAGGTGAACACATATTGGATACTCTTGTGGTTGGTGAATACATCAACATGAACCCCATATAAGTAGTGATGCGAAATTTTCAAAGCAAATACCACAGTGCCAATTCAACATCATAGGTGGGATAATTCTTCTCATGCACCTTAAGTTGCCTTGAGGCATATGCTATCACCTTATAATTTTGCATCAAAACACACCCTAAACCAATTCTTAAGGCATCACAATACACCATAAATCCTTATAACCCTTTCGGTAGAGACAAGATAGGAGCGGAGACAAGATTATCTTTCAAAGTTTGGAAACTCTTGTCACATTCATCGGTCTATACAAGTTTTGCCTTCTATTGTGTCAACTTTGTCATAGGAAAGCAATAGAAGAGAACCCATTTACAAACCTCTGGTAATAACTCGCCAACTAAGAAAATCTAAATATCTGATGGAGTCAAAGGTCTAGGCCAATTTTTAATCACCTATATCTTCTTAGGATCCACCTTAATGCCATCACCCAATACCACATGCCCTTGAAAAACAACCTCTTTCAACCAAAACTTACATTTTTCATAATTTCGTATAGAGCTTCTCCTCCCTCAAGATTTGCAACACCACCTTCAATTGATTCACATGCTACTCCTCACTATGGGAATAAATTAAGATATCATCAATAAAGACCACCACGAACATTTCAAGGGTAGGGTTTAAATACCCTATTCATGAGATCTATAAATATAGCTAGTGCATTAGTCAATCCAAAGGATATAACCATAAACTCAAAGTGCCCATACCTAGTCAAAAAAGCCATCTTGGGAACATCACACTCCCTCACTTTCGCTTGTTGATACCAGGACCTAAGGTTAATCTTAGAAAAGTGACTAACCCCTTGAAGTTGATCAAAGAGATCTTCAATCCTTGGTAGAGGGTACTTCTTCTTTATGGTGACTCTATTAAGCTGCCGGTAATCAATGCACATTCTATGAAAACCATTTTTTTTCTTCACAAACAACATTGGTGCACCCCAAGGTGACTTACTAGGCCTTATGAAACCCTTTTCCAACAAATCCATCAACTGCTCCTTTAACTCTTTCAATTCTACCTGGGCCATACGGTAAGGGAGAATAGAAATGGGTTATGTATCGGGAAGGAGGTCTATACCAAAGTTTATTTCCCTTTTGCGAGGAACACCAAGAAGCTCATTAGGAAATACATCAAGAAACTCATTGACCACTAGAACCAACTGAATAGGAAGGACTTTGGACTTAATATCCCTAACCCCCACAAGATGATAGAGACAACCCTTAGAAATCAACTTTTGGGCTTTAAGGCAAGAAAGGAATCTACCCTTGACCACCACATCCTGACTTTCCCACTTAAGGATGAGCTCATTAGGGAATTTGAATTTAACCCTATAGGTTTTACAATCAATAATATGCATGCGACCAATCTGCCCTAAGAATGACATCAAAATCCACCATATCTCTCAACAGAATCACAAGGCAAGATTTTATGCAATTGAACATGGGATAATTTCTATAGACTTTTAGAAACAATGGACTTACCAATGGGGGTTCACACTTCATAAGGTTCATACAGCAATTTGAGACTAACATGAAGCTTTTTGACAACAAAAGGAGTAATAAAAGAAAGAGTGGAACCCGGGACTATCAATGCATACACATCAAAATCAAAAACCTTTAACATACCGATAATGACATCGGGCACCTCATCCACCCCTTCTCTCCCTTTAAAAGCATAGAATCTATTTTTCCTTGGAGCATCTCCTTGTTGGCATCCTCATCCCTTTTGCCAGCATTTGCACCTTAACTTTGTGGACAACCATATCTACCTTTTTTTTGAGTACGAGGACAATCAATCACCTTATGACCTAATTCACACAACTATAGCAAGCATTAGAGTTTTTCAAACATGGGCCATTATAGTTTCTACCACATCTTTGGCACATATGGTTAGGCACCCTACCATGACCAGCACCTTGGAATCTTGGATAATCATTAGCAAATCTCCTATTAGGAGCATTAGAAGACCCTTGGCCTTGGAACTTGTGGCCTTGAGGGAATTGGGCACACTTGGAACCTTGGAACCCACCTTCAAAATAAGTCCTGTTGGACTCACCACTTCTTCTTTTTCTAAGATTTTCTCCCTCTCATTGCTCGATGTATGTCATGAGACAGGACAAATCTGTATCATCCACTAACATGGCAGTTTGACACTCCTCATTAACCAAGTTTGACACTCTCGATATAAATTTGTTTATCCTTGATCTCGGCTCGCCAACCAATTATAGGGCATACTTCGAGAGTTGGTTGAACTTGAGTTCATACTCCTTCACACTCATGGAACCTTGCATAAGGTTCATAAACTCTATCATTTTAGCCTCACTTATGTCAATAGGGAAGAACCGATTGAGAAATGTGGCTTTGAACTCCTCTCAAGGAGTAACATCATCATCTCTCCTCTCCATTTTCCATTGGGTGAACCAAATTTGGGCCACACCTTTGAGTTGATAGGCCACTAACTCCATTTTCTCCTCCAAATTGACTCCCATAATAGATAACACTTTATATACCTCAGTGATGAACTCTTGGGGATCCTCATCTGTCTTAGATCCGTGGAACTCAAGTGGGTTCATTCTGGTAATATCTCCATGCAACTTCAATGGGTTCATTCTAGTAATATGCTTTACTCTAGGAGCCAGAGTAGGAGCATGAGGGGCTTGGACCCCTTGGTGAATTTGGTTGGTCATAGCACGAGCCAACATTATAATAGCATCCCAAAATTCATCTTGGGCTACCTGTCTACCTTGAGGTGCTTAAGGAGTGGGAGAATTCTGATTTATTGTCAAAAAGGCAAAGAAATAAATTGAACGGGAGAGGTTGATTGCTCCTTGGGTGTACGGGCTCTCCTTAGTCACTCTTTTGGAATCGACCTTATGTAGAAGATAAAAAAGTATTTGTTAGGGGGAAAAAGCCTTACACTCATATCTCAAACACGATATAGACCATGAAGAAGTGAAACATTTCTTAAAATGCCTCGTAGCCTCCCATTTCTAGTTGTGGCGCTCTTCACAACTATGAATAAGACTCTAATCAACTTGGTGTATTGGATTCTTAGGACCATTAACAATCTATTACTCTGATACCAAGTTTGTATCAACCCAAGCCAAGTGCCTAGATGTGACACAACAAATGGGAACCTGAAGGGACCCCAAACAAGCCTCTTACAATATTATTCACACATCCTTAGTCACAGAAGCAAAATAAACAACACAAGAGATATAAATAAGAGAAATGGGACTAAGAGAATTTTTTGATATTTATAAAAGCACAAAAGAGTCAAGCTCATAACATAAGTACATCAATTATCTAACAACACCTCTAATATGGAATGGTTCGAGGGCTAAGACACTTTCCGAACTCACCATTATAGTATCAAGTGTTCATTATAAAGGAATATCAACTAATAAGAGTAGCATAGTCCTCGGAATTAAGGACTCACCAAAGCTTATCTTTCAAAGTACCAAACTAGACATGTGAAGGATAATCGAGAGGTGCTCCAGTCCCTACATGGTAATATCATGTAGGCATAGAGTATGCGCTAGTACATTTGAATGTACTAAGTATATAGGATGCAATGCAACAAGACATAAGCTAATATAGCCAAAATGCATAATAATAAACAATAGATAAGTATAATATCAATATGATATGCATGAGCAATGCTTGAAGTAAAACATACTTGTAAATCATATAACTTGCATAGTATGTATCACATATGGGAAGAGACTATAATCAACATAGACCAAGCAAGCTACTACTTAGAATCCAAGGCATGTCACCCCCTAATAAGGTGATTGAGGTATGTCACCCCTCAACAAAGTAGTTGGGGTATGTCACCATCGAACAAGGTGATTAAGGTACGTCACCCCTCAACTTGGTGATTGGGCATGTTACCCCTTAACAAGGTGATTAATGTATGTCACCTCGAAACTAGGTGATTGGGCATGGTACCCCCCCACAAAGGTGATTGAGGTACGCCACCCCTCAACTAGGTAATTGGGCATGTCACCACCCTACAAGTTTATTGATATGCTGTCAAAATACAACACATTTTATGCCTAAGACAATGAATTTCATCAATTAATGTGGCTTTCTATGATTTTTATGTACTTTTGTGTTGTTCCTACAGAAAAGTTAGGTTGGCATGATTTTGGAAGAAAATTATAGATTTTACTGAAGCATAGGACATATGAGTTCACCTATGAGTCATAGCTCAAGCTACAAGTCGTAGGGTGTTGTCATAGCAAGAAATAGAGACCAAAAATTAGAAATCTGCTAAGTGTAGGTCAACCTTACGAGGCTATCCTATGATTCGTAGGTCTCACAATGACTCGTATAGGTGCACTCATAGCAGGAAACAAAGAGCCCAAACTTTATATCAATAACTAAAGGCCTAGACTACGAGAGGAGCATACAAGTCGTAGCCCAAGTTATGACTCATGCCATTGGGTCATATCAGTTAAGTCCAAGATGCTAAGAATCTGATATGAAACCCCAATTACGACTCCTATGAGTCATACCTATAAGGCGTACTAGCTGCCAGCTATCGTTTCTATGTAATTTTTAGGGTTAAATTTGTAATTACTGTAAATTCTTTAAGTTAGGTTTTAAAAAGGGGAGGAGAACAAAATTCCAGCTAGAGAGACATTGAATGTGCCTTTGAATATTCTCTCAAGAATATTTTTTGGTTCTAGTAGAAAACCAAATTTTGGGGATTGCAAATCTTGCTCTGTACTTATTGTAAATCTATCAAGCTTGTGGTTTGCAACTTGTGGTATCTTCAATCTTCATTGCTTTGGGTAAAATTCTCAATCATGTCTTGTATTTACATTTTTGTTGGTTTAGCCTTAGCCATGAGTAGCTAAGTACCCACAACTTGGGGTTATGGGAACCATGAGTCGTTGACTTGAGATAACCTAGGTTCGTGCATTTCTATGATTGAGGCTTTGCATGTATTATCTATTTTCATTCATTATGATTGTTGTTTGGTGGTGGCTAATACCAAAGCTCGTCTACTATCATGATCCTAACCAAGGCAGTGATGAATAGGAAAACAGAAGTAGATGATAGGATACGATTGATATGTTCTCATCTAATCAACCAAACCTGACCAAGGGTAGGTTGACTAGGATAATAGGTAATAGTTAGTTGGCATGCCATGGTAGCCGACCAAGCATCATGGTGAAATTCGACCTTCATCATCACAAGAGGACTGGAAGAACCTATGTTGTCGTCCTGCATGCTAATCTCTAATTTTAGTTATGTTATCTAGGTTAATCGAGTCAACAAACTATGGGAAATAAAATTTCCAAGTTATCCCTAAAATTGAGTGTTTTTTCATATCGTACTATAGTGTTTATTTTTGTTTTTATTCTAGAAACACAGAAAACCCTCCATTTAGAGATTCTAGTTGTAGATACTCGAAATGATTGATAGTGAATTCTTATAGTTAAGCCCTGTATTCCCTGTGGATTTGACCTTAACCTTCAGTTAGGTTAATTACTAGTAGCAATTGCTTACATATTGGAGCTTGAACATCAGCATCAGTGATTGAGGTACGTCACCCCTCAACTAGGTGATTGGGATGTCATCCCCCAACAAGGTGTGGCCTACTTACAACATCATAAGTACTTTTCATGAATATAAAGCATAGACGCAATTTCTTAATCATGATAAAGTCACTTAACTTATAAACTATGTAATAGATTATCAATAACTTGAGAAACCTCATCAAAATATTTTATCAAACACTTAGTGGGTGCATAATGCTTATTCAAAATCATGCAATTCAAGAGTGAAATAATGTGAGAAAACTCATGTAAATCAACCCACTAACATATAGTAAAACCCTCAAGAAAGGTACCTTAAAATCTATCATCAAATCTCATGATAGATCATAGTTGAATACCCCAAAACATGCATAGTCTCAATAGACAAAATGAATTCATGGTATAAGCTTGAAATAGATAGACATGCATAATCAATCAACATTTCATAAAACAACAACATAATTTATAATCATAATTCATAATAAGAGATACCCGTAGATGCTACAACTTGAAAACATGCTATTTTCATAAAAAGAAAGATTAGGCTCAATGGGTTAAAGGATCCAATGGATGAAATTCACATACCTAAATTTGGGGATTCCTTGATGTAAACTTGAAAGGAGGCTTGAAGCTTGGATTGAGTTGTTAAGATCCAATATGGGTTTGAAATCATTGGATTTGGGTGGGAATTTTGATAAAGTGTTGGAGAGGTTTTAGAAAGGGTTTTTTAGTGATATAGAGTTAAAAAAATAGCTAAGTATAAGAGATTTTATGTGTAAATGGGCATGGGTCCATGATGTCAATGCCCTTAGGCCGAAATAAAAAATTAAGGGAAAACCTACACTGGTCCGTGATAGGTCCACGTCGCGAACCAAATGCGTATAACTACTAGTTTTCTATAAATTAGCAAAAAATATTTTTTACTATTAGTCTTCTAAAATCCGAGTTATACCTATCCACCACTCAATTTTTTCCCCTGATCAAGCATATGAAATCGGATTTTCAATATCACGTACAGATTTTTAGATATATGGAAATTAGGATTATGGGCATTTTCAAAGCACAATTTGGGGTGTTACATTGTTGGTTGTTGACTTAGCACCTACAGGACCATGGCAGATTACATTGTCCCCTGACTATGCTTCAATGTAGAAATGATGATGTTTTCCTAATATGGGTTGCTAGAGTATCCACATAGCTTATGATGTAAAATATAGAGTCCTACTTTGGCAATTAGGCTCCAGTTTTATCGATGTAGGGGCAATAGCTTACATTCTCACATATGTTCATGTATTATGGTATTATGCATCATTATACTCATGACATATTGGTATTGTGATGCTATTGAATCGATGATCCCTATAGGACGTGGTCAATGAGAATTAATTATTAGGGACAGATAGACCAGTAAAACAGCAGTAGCAACATATATTATTCTTGAAACAACCCCCAAAAGTGCCCAAAAATGTACCTCAGAAGTAGCCAGAATTGTAATTTCTACATATCTTAAAATTTGTGCATGATATCAAAATTTCAACTTCATATTATTGATGAGGGGGTCAAATTGAGTAGGGAATGGGTCTAACACCATTTTTAGAGCAAACGAATTGCAATTTCATTTTTCCAAAATTTTAATTTCTAGAATTGATGCCGTGACGATGCCATGATGCATAGTCATCGCTGACCTATGTAAATTCTTCCTCCATGACAAGTTTGTATCGCGAACCAAGCATGGACGTGTGTATTTTTTGCCAGTGATTTTTGTCTTGGTCCAAGGCCTTTGGGTCTTAGGCCTAAGCCTTCCCATGCATTAAATTATCTATACTTAGCCATATTTCACATTCATATCATATAAGACATTTCTCAATACTCTCTCAAACACTTAGACAAATATTTCACCTTAAATTCAAGTCCCAAAACTCTATCCAGATCTTAAGGTTTTCATTCAACCTTTAAGTCTCTATTTCAAATCTTCTTCAAGAAATTCTCCAAAGCTAAGGTATATGGGTTTCAACCATTAGGTCCTTGCACCCATGGTATCCAAGTTTCCTTGTTACCTAAAATACATGTTTTTAAGTTGATTTTATGTATGGGTTTTGTATTATGATTTGACTATGAACTATGTTGAGGTTTTCTAAAAGTATGACTTTTTATGAATGCTTTAATCTATGAATCTTAGATCTATCTTTGGATTGGATGAAGAGTTTTTATGTATATTGTATGATGGTATTACTAAGTATTTTGGAGGGATGATTTTCCTTCAAGATTTCTTGTATGATTTCACTCTTTAATTGCATGATTTTAAACTAGCAGCATTACACACCCACCAAGTATTTGATAAAATGTACGACTATGGTTTCTTGAGGAATTAAAGGTTCAATGCATGTCTTATGAGTTGAATAACTTTATGATGATGAAAAATTATATGTATATGATATTTTCCTATATAGTGTTGGAAATTATTCATGCCCTACTCGGGGGGTTAAGATCCCGGGTAAACATGTTGAAGGGTTTGTACCTTGATAAGCGGGTTGAGGGGTTTGTATCTCAATCACCATGGGTGGTAGGGTGTGACAATCCACAAACCAATAGAGGGGTTTATACTTTGATAACCGGGTTGAAGGGTTTGTACCTCAATCACCATGGGTAGTAGTATGAGAGATCCACCAACCAATCAAGGGGTTTGTACCTTGATAAGCTATGAACTCTATAATGATGGTCTCTTCTTCCACATGTATTATGTTCTATGTAAGCATGATTTACTTCAAGTATCTTCCATTCATGCCATGTTATTATATGTTATTCATTGCCTATGCTTATATATTTCGATTATGTTGCTTATCTCTTGTTGCAGTGTATCTTACATATTTAGTATATTTAAATGTACTGATGCATATTCTATGCCTACAAGATGTCACCAGTAGGAACTGAAGTCCCATTTCAGCATCTTTCTCCATATGGATAGTACTATTTCTCTCAAGCTATTTGGTGAGTCATCCATTTCGGGGACGACGTTTATGATCTCATGCTATGTCCTAAGATTATCCTTCATTTGTGTATGCATTTAATACGTGGGAGAGCTTGATTACTTGTCTGTCCCCTGCTCTTATCTATGTAGTAGAGGTGTTGTTGGATATATTATGTATTGAGCCTTGACTCTCTTGTTTGGATGCTTATGTTATAAAAGTATCCCTTTAGCCTTTTCCCCCTATTTCTACTCTTATTATGTTGTTTAATTGCTTTTGCCATCAATGATGTGTAATGATATGTTAAGAGGCTTGTTTGGGGTCTCTTCAGGTTCCCCATTCACCATGTCACATCTATTCCCTAGGCTTAGGTTGTGAATAACTTGGTATCAGAGCACTAGGTTATCAGTAGTCCTCGACATCCAGTACACTGCATCGATTAGAGTCTTTTTCATGGTTATGCCGTGTACCGCAATTATAAGCTTGAGGCTCTGAGACAATTTAGGATATGTTTTCCTTCTTCATGTTCTAAGTCATGCTATAGAGTTGAAGTAAGGTTTCTCCCCTAACGATATTTCTTTGCTATGCTAGATCATACCTAACACAAGAGGAAGGAGAGCCCGCACTCCCGAGGGATAACCAGCTTATGGTAAGCTCCGAGATGCTCTCACTTTGCTAACACAAGTTGTTGCTATCTAAACCAATGGCTAAGCCCCTCTTGCTCCTACACTGGCATCTCGAGAGAGGGATTTTATGAGGATGAAACCACCAGAAATCTATGGGTCTAAGGTAGATGAGGACCCTCAAGAGTTTATTGATGAGGTCTACAAGGCATTGTCTATCATAGGTGTTAGATTAGAAGAGAATGCGGGGTTGGCTGCCTACCAACTCAAAGGGGTAGCACAAATATGGTTTAATCAATGGAATGAGGATAAGGGAATCAATAATGTGGTGCTTTGGAAGGAGTTTAAAATGGCTTTTCTTAGTTAGTTCTTCCCTCTTAAGCTTAGAGAGGCTAAAATTATGGAATTTATAAATTTAAGACAAGGGTCTATGAGTGTGAGGGAGTATGCCCTCAAGTTCATTGAACTCTCTAAACATACTCCCCACTTGGTTGCCCACCCAAGGTCTAGAATGAACAAGTTTGTGATGGGTGTATTCGATTTGGTGAGTGAGGAATGCCGATCCACTATGTTGATTAGTGACATGGATTTGTCCTATTTGATTACCTATGCTGAACAAATTGAGGAAGAAAAGTTGAGGAAGAGGAGGAGTAATGAGGCCACTAGGGCCCATTTTGAGGGAAAGTTCCAAAGTCAAAAGCTTGGCTGGTTCCATCAAGTCCAAGGGTCTTCTCATGCTTCTAATAGTGGTTTTGCTAATGACTTCCTAAGGGACCAAGGTGTTGGTGGTGTGGCTCCTAATAATATGGGTTCAAGATATGGTAAGGCTCAAGGGGACCCATGTTTTAGACACACTAATACATGTTTTGTATGTAGGGAAGTGGGTCATAAAAATATTGATTGTCCTCGTAACTGCAACAAGGGTAAGGAGGTTTGTCCATAAGATACAAATGTGGTTCCTCTGGGGAGAGGTGGCCAACCAGGTGGTACCTCAAGGCACAATTATTTCTATGCTCTCTAATAGAGGCAAAGCGTTGAGGAGGTTCTCGGTGTCATCACTAGTATGTTAAAAGTGTTTGATTTTGATATATATGCATTAATTCATCCGAGTGACACTTTTATTTTGTTACACCAGTTATTGCCAAAACATTTCATGTTGAGCTCAAATTGTTGTGCTAGTCGTATAAGGTGTCTACTTCTATTGGTGCATCTATTATTGCTAGAAAATTTTACATAAATTATTCCATTTGCATTTTGCATATTCCTTATGAACTTGTTGAGTTGGAAATGGCGGATTTTGATGTCATACTTGGGATTGATTGGTAGCATTCATACTATGCCTCTATGATTGTAGAACCCATAGTCTCAAATTCCAATTCCTAAATGAACCCGTTCTTGAGTGGGAGAGTCATGATGTGGTTGCCAAGGATAGATTCATCTCTCGCATTAAAGCCCATAAGTTAATCTCTAAGGGGTTTCTTTATCATCTTGTGATGGTTAGGGATGTGAAGTCTAAGGTTCTTCCTATAGAATTGGTTCCAATTGTAAATGAGTTCCTTGATGTCTTTTCCAAATGACCTTCTCGATATTCGTCTCAAAAGGAAAATAGATTTTGGTATAGACCTCCTTCTCGGTACTCAAACCATTTCTATTCCCCTTTATCAAATGGCCCTAACGGAGTTAAAGGAGTTGAAGCAGAAATTAAGGGATTTCTTGCAGAAGGGTTTTATTAGGCCTAGACAATTACCTTGGGGTGCACCAATGTTGTTTTTGAAGAAGAAGGATGGGTCCTTTAGAATGTGTATTGATTACTGGCAACTCAATAGGGTCACCATAAAGAATAAGTACCCTCTTCCAAGTATTGATAATTTATTTGACCAATTGCAAGGGGCTAGACACTTTTCTAAGATTGATCTTTGATTCGGGTAACATCAAGTGAAGGTGAGGGAGTGTGGTTCTCTTAAGACAGCCTTCCGGACTAGGTATGGGCATCATTAGTTTGTTGTAATGTCCTTTGGGTTGACTAATGCATCGGCTATCTTCACGAATTTTATGAATAGGATCTTCAAACCCTACCTTGATTCATTTGTTGTGGTCTTCATTGATCATATTTTGATTATTCACATAGTAAGGAGGAGCATATGGGTCATTTGAGTGTTATGCTACAAAGATTGAGGGAAGAGATGTTGTATGCCAAGTAAAATGTGAATTTTGGTTAAAAGAGGTTACCTTTATAGTTCATGTGGTATCGGGGGATGGTATTAAGGTGAATCCCAACAAGACGGATGTAATTAGGAATTGCCCTAGGCCATTGACCTAGTCGGATATTAGGAGCCTCTTGGGCTTAGCGGGTTACTACCAGAGGCTTGTGAATGGGTTTTCTTCTATTGCTTCTACTATTACCAAGTTGACTCATAAGAAATCCAAATTTGTGTGGACCGATGAGTATGAGAAAAGTTTCCAAATATTGAAAGATAAGTTTGTCACCGCTCCTATATTGTCATTATCGGAAGGGCTAGAAGGGTTTATGGTGTATTGTGATGCTTCAAGGGTTGGTTTGGGTTGTGTATTGATGTAAAATGGTAAGGTGATAGCCTTTTCTTCTAGGAAACTCAAAGTGCATGAAATGTATTATCCTACCCATGATTTTATTTTAGCTGTCGTGGTCTTTGCCTTGAAAATTTGGCGTCACTATTTGTATGGGGTGCATATTGATGTGTCATTGATCATAAGAGTCTCCGATATGTATTCACTCAAAAAGATCTCCACTTGAGACAAAGAAGGTGGTTAGAACTATTTAAGGATTATGATATGAGTGTGTATTATCATGTATAAGGCTAATTTGGTGGCCGATGCATTGAGTAAGGTGTCTATGGGCAGCCTAGCTCATATTGATGATAGTGCAAAGGGGTGGCTAGGGAGGTCCATCGGTTGGATAGATTGGGAGTTAGGTTGCTAAGTGGTGGATAATGGTAGTGTTATTGTTGTTAATGGTTCTAAATCTTCATTAGTTGAGGAGGTAAAAGCTAAGCAAGATCTTGACTCCGCTTTGTTCGAATTGAATGCATTGGTAAAAGAGGATAAGGTGGAGGTTTTCTCCAAAGGGGGAGATGGTACCCTTGGATACCAAGATAGGTTGTGTGTCCCTTGTGTTGATGGCTTGAGAGAAAAGATTCTTGATGAGGCTCATGGTTCTTCCTATTTTGTTCACTCCCATTCTACTAAGATGTATAGAGATTTGAGAGAGGTGTATTGGTGGGGAGTTATGAAGAGGGATATCGCCAAATTTATTTTCGGTTGTCATAGTTGTCAACAAGTCAAAGCCAAGCCAAAAACGATCGAGTGGCATAGCACAAGATATAGATATTCCCAACTTAGAAATGGAGTAGATTAATATGGATTTTGTGATTGGGTTTCCCAAGACTAGAAAGGGTTTTGATTCTATTTGTGTTGTAGTTGATAAGATGACAAAATTAGCTCATTTTCTACCAGTTAAGACCATATATGGGGATAAAGATTATGCTAGGTTTTATATTCATGACTTGGTGAGGTTGCATAGGGTTCTTTTGTCCATTATATCGAATCGTGGTGCTCAATTTACTTCACATTTCTGGTGGTCCTTTCAGAGGGGTCTTGGTACAATAGTTAAACTTAGTGCGACCTTTCACCCTCAAACGAATAGCCAAGCCGAAAGAACTAGTCAAACACTTGAGGATATGCTTAGGGCTTATGTATTGGACCTTAAGAGGTAGTTGAGATGATCATCTTCCGTGATTGAGTTTGCCTATAGCAATAACTATCATTCTAGTATCAGTATGGCCCCCTTTGAGGCTCTTTATGGTAGACGTTGTAGGTGACTGATTCGATTGTTTGAAGTTGGAGAGGTGACTTTATTAGGACCTGATTTAGTTAAGTAAGTCCTTGAGAAATTTAGGATGGTTATAGAAAGGTTGAAGACGTCCCAAAATCACCAAAAGTCCTATGCCGATGTGAGGAGAAGGGATCTTGAATTCAAAGTTGGTGATTGGATTTATTTGAAGGTGTCGCCTATGAAGGGTATGGTTCATTTTGGTAAGATGGGTAAGTTGAGTCCAAGATATGTGGGTCCTTATAGGATAGTGAGGAGGATTGACAAGGTAGCTTATGACTTGGAATTGCTCAGTGAGATGGATTTGGTTCATACGGTCTTTCATGTATCCATGCTGAGAAAATGTGTGGGAGACCCTAATAATATTGTGCCTCTTGATGTTGTAGGTATGGTTGAAGACAATTTGACTTATGAAGAGGTTCTGGTTCAGATTTTGGATAGACAAGTGAAGAGGTTGAGGAACAAGGATATGGCTTCAGTTAATGTCTTTTAGAGGAACCAACAAGTTTAAAGTGCTACTTGGGAGGCTAAAACTAACATGCAAAAGCAATATCCTTACCTTTTCCACTTCACTCAAGTGTAAGGTATTATTCTAAGTCCCCTAAGTGATTTCAAGTCTTAACTTCAACCCTCATGTCATTGCATATATTTATGTTTAAATTGACAAGTTCATGATTATTTTACACTTATGTTGAGATTTTGAATGGATATTTGAGTGCATTGTTGCATCCTTATGTGGTCTAAAATTGTCATGTTTATGACTGGCATATACATTTCTTTGACATTCGGGGGTGAATGTTCCAAAGGGGGAGATATTGAAACAACCCCCAAAAGTACCCGAAAATATGCCTCAAAAGTGTTCGAAATTGTAATTTCCATATATCTTAAAATGTGTGCATGATATAAAAAATATGACTTTATATTATTGATCAAGGGGTCAAATTTGTGGCAAATGGGTCTAACCCCGATTTTAGAGAAAATGAATTGCAATTTCATTTCCCAAAATTTTGATTTCCAAAAATGATTCGTGTGGTGCCACAATGCACAATCATCGCGGACCTGTGTAAATTTTCCTCTGTGATAAGTCTGCATCGCAGACCAAACGCAGACCTGTGTATTGTTGTCAGTAATTTTTATCTCGGTCCAAGGCTTTTGGGTCTTTGGTCTAACCCTTCCCATGCATGAAAGTACCTATACTTAGTCATATTTCACCCTCATATCATACAAGATATACCCCAATATCTTTTAAACACTTAGATAAATATTTCACCCTAAATTCTTGTTCGAAAACTCAATCCAGATCTTAAGGTTTTCATTTAAGCTTCAAGTCTCCATTACAAATCTTCTTTATAAAATTCTCCAAAGCTAAGGTATGTGGGTTTCAACCATTGGGTCCTTTAACCCATGGTGCCCAAGCTTCTTTATTTACTCAAACTACATGTTTCTAAGTTGATTTTACATATGGGTTTTCTATTATGAATTTGACTAAAACTATGCTGGGGTTTTGTAAAAGTCTAACTGTTTAAGCATGTTTTGAGCTATGAATCTTAGATCTATCTTAAGATTCGATGAAGGATTTTGGTGTATATTGTATGATGGTGTTACCAAGTATTGGTAGGATGATTTACTTCAAGATTTCTTGCATGATTTCTCTCTTTAATTGAATAGTTTTACACTAGCATTGCACACCCACCAAGTGCTTGTTAAAATATCTGGTTATGATTTCTTGAGGAATTAAAGGTCCAATGCAAGTCTTATGAGTTGAATAACTTTATGCTGATAAAAAAATGTATGTATATGATATTTTCCTATATAGTGTCGGAATTTGACCATGCCCTACTCGGGGCGTTAAGAGCCTGGGTAACCATGTTGAGGGGTTTGTACCTTGATAGCCGTGTTGAGAGGGTTTGTACCTCAATCAAAATGGGTGGTAGGGTGAGACAGTGCACCAGCAAATCAAGGGGTTTGTACCTTGATAATTGGGTTGAGGGGTTTGTACCTCAATTACCATGGGTGGTAGGGTGAGATGATCCACCAACCAATCAAGGGGTTTGTACCTTGATAAACTATGAACTCTATAATGATGGTCTCTTCTTGCACATGTATTATGTTCTATGTAAACATGATTTACTTCAAGTATCGTCCATTCATGCCATATTGTTATATGCTACGCATTGCATATACTTATGCATTTTAATTGTGTTTCTTATCTCTTGTTGCATTGTATCCTACATACTTAGTACATTCAACCATCCTAATGCATACTCTATGCCTACATGATATCACCATATAAGAACTGGAGCCCCACTTGAGCACTTCCTCCACGTGGATAGTATGATTTCTCTCAAGCTATTTGGTGAGTACTCCATTCTGGGTATGACGTTTATGATCTCATTCTATGTTCTAAGCCTATCCTTCTTTTATGTATGTATTGACTATGAGGGTGAGCCCAGTTGCTTGTCTTGGACCCTGCTCTTATCTATGTAGATAAGGTGTTATTGGACATGTTATGTATTGAACCTTGACTCTCTTGTTTGGAAGCTTATGTTATGAACATATCTCTTTAGCCCCCTTTTCCTTATTTATACACTTATTATGTTTTAAATTGCTTTCGCAATCAGTGATGTATAATGATATGTTAAGAGACTTATTTGGGGTCCCTTCGGGTTCCCCATTCGCCGTGTCACCTCTAGGCCCTAGGCTTGGGTCATGACAATTCTCAATCTATAAGGTCAAAATGTAATATGTGTTTATGTAGCTATTGCGCAAAAAACATCTTCTGTGGCCTAAGTAGTAAATACTTTGCAGGAAAGTGGAGCGATGAGCCCAGGTGGCGAAGAGATGACATCGAGGTGCTAAAACTTCCCGTCGATGTGTGCTCTTGGGTAAGATCATCCTATCATCCCTAGAGTAGAATTTATCTATTGAGCAATGACCCTTACACTTGGTACCATCAGATCACTAAGGCCGACTTTCGTCCCTGCTCGATAGGTGGTTCTTGCAGTCAAGCTACCTTTTGCCTTTGCACTCGAGGACAATATCCATCCAGCTCGTGGAAAGCTTTGCATGCCTCTATTACATTTTGGGAGGCCTATGCCCTATAAAAACTATTTACCTAAGATTGTCCGTTAGCCTGTAGGTATATATATATTATATTGCATGCCTGCACACTTAGTACATTCAAATGTACTAATACATACTTTATGCCTAAAAGGTGACTATGCTCCATCTCATCCTCATGGCTAGATCTGGATTGCTTTACAGAGTCAAATTGGGTGAGTCCTCATGCTTTGGGGACGGAACCTACTTTCATCTAGCTTATATATTATGTTGAGATTGTCATTATTTTCATTTGGAGGTGATCTTGAGACATGTCTTAGCCTCCACCTTATTTATGATTTAGTGCTTTATTAGATATGATGTATGAATCTATGACTTATGTACTTCTTGTTCTCTGATGCTCAGTTTATGACTATGCTTAGCTTCCACTTATATATCTTCAGTATTTACCTTGAATGCTTATGTTATGCTAAGAAGGGTATATTGGAATTCCTTTAGGAATGTCATTCACCGTGTTACACCTATGATTTATCTTAGGTCATAACAATGAGCATATGATTGCAAATTTCTTCAATTAAATTACCAGCTAGGATTTCATTATCCTATCCATCTCCATTAAATAGTTGATGGATTGATCCCTAATTTAGATCTTGAGAAATTAGAACTTTAAGATGTAATGCCCCTAATTGTGTCCAATTGTGAAACCACACACTTGCATGTCCTTCCCTTATCTCCCACCAAATCTCTTGATTAAAGACATCCCTAACCTATAACATGGCTTTCCACACCTGTGGACCACCTCCGCAATTTACAACTTGTAGTATGTGCCTCTTACTATACTTGTTCCACATGAAATTAGACCACAGAGTACTGGTAGTTCTAAACTTACACCTGATTTTAGCAAATAAGGCTTTAGAAACATAAAAAAGAGATCTAAATCCCAATTCACCCTCCTCCTTAGGTAGACGAATGTCATCCCATGAAATCTAATGAATAGTTCTACCCTTCTCCATGAAATTCCATAAAACTTTTTGAAAAGATTCTATAAATTTCATAAATAACACATTTAGGAGGATCAATAACAATTAATATTAACACTATTTTACCATCAAAAGATAGAAGCTTTCTTTCCACAAATGCCATTTATTCTAAATTTTCTTGATCAGCTCTGTAAAATGAATTTTCTTCTTTTTAGCGTACCCAATAGGACACTCCAAGTATATCAAATGAAAAATTCCTTTAACAAAACATATAATTTTCTCAACCAGTTGGATAGATGAATGGGCATCTTTCTTAGCTAAATAAAAGAAACTCTTTTCTTTATTTATGAGCTGCCCAAATTGTTGTCCATAAAGCTTCAAAGTATTCATGATCAATTAAAGAGTGGTTTTGTTGGTTGCTACAAATATGATTATATCATCAACTTATGATAAATGATTCAATTGCTCAGTCCATTTAGGTAGTTCATATCCCCTTGAGTTACAATTATTAAACTACTGATTCAAAGCTCTCTATTACACCATAATCGTAGTAATAAACAAAATACCAGTTAGCAATCATTCTTCATATCATGTCAAGAAAAATAGATCCAAATCCAATTTTTTCCAAGACTTTGATCAAGAAACACTAGCCTACTCTATCACAAGCCTTAGCCATCTCTAGTTTGATGATCACAAAATCTATTTCTCCTTAATCTAATGTCTGTAACAATTTCTTGAGCCAACAAGATATTTTCTGTAATGTTCCTCCCTTTAACAAAACTAGATTTATTCTTTAAAATCAACCTTGGCAGGAAACTTTTCAATTTATCATGGACTAATCTAGTGTAGTTGTATTAATAAAATTTCTTAGGCTAATAGGTATAAGATAGGGAAAGGATAGTATATTATCCTTTTTATGTAATGACATAAAATTAGAATGGGTAATAGATTTAGGCAAAGTAGCATCTTGAAAAGGGGCATAAACCACCTTAATTACATCTGAACCTACTATATTCCAATAGTGTTGATAAAAGCACCCTGAGAAACTATCAGGGCTACGAGAATTATCTACACTTAGTTCAAAAATCACTTTTGTTATCTCAACATTAGAAAATTTAATTAAACCTTTATTATTTTTCACTAAAATTTGAGGTAGAATAAACAAGAACAAAGAATAGTCATCAAAGTTGACACCACTAGTAAATTATTTTCTGAAAACTCAATCTGCTCTTCTGCAATTTTTGCTTCTGACTCAGGCCAAGACCTACTAGACTTTAGGATCCTTTTCAAAGCCAGCCTTTTCTTTCTTCCTCTAACAACAGAGTCAAAAAAATTTATTTTCTTGTCCCCTTCATAAATCAATTAACACTGCTTTTTGTCTCCAAAATTATCTTCAAAGTGCAAGTATAATTTCCATTCAGCATAATCCTGTTAAAGAATACTTCTATTAATAGGTGATGGATCTTTTTGGAACAAATCCTCTTTGATCTTCACAATCTCTTCACTAATAACCAACTGTTTGAAAATATCTCCAAATTTATCTTTACTCCACTTAGTCATTCCTTATTTGTTCTTTCTTGCTTCAGTTTCAACTATAGAAAAATATCAACTAAATTCTCTGCCACCCAATTTTTCTACACTACTTATAATAAATAATCTCGTCTAGACTTAAGAAACTTGAAAGGTTAAATAATAGAAGCATTATTAGGCCCAAAGGACAGTAATAATGGGGTATGATCTGAACTAGTTCTAGCCAAATATTATAAACTAGTATTATCAAATAAATTTAGTAATAAATAATTTATTACCACTCTATTTAACCTATTAAAAATGCATTCACCATGCACTCTTCCATTCCACTAAGTAAAAGGATTCTCAGAAAACTAAATACTGAAAAACTTACTATAGTGAATACATTCACAAAGTCCTCATACTCCTGAGGGTAAATAGGTAACCTCTAATGTTTTCTTCAGCCCCAAAATCATATTGAAGTCTCTTAAACCAAACACGGCAGTGACATAGATTAACATTTTCATTAGCAGAACATTTAGCATAAACTAAAGATATTAAAATTTGTGAATCATTTTCCAGTGTGAGTTGTAATGTCAATTGTTACTCTGTATCAGAAATAAGATATATTTGGACATGCTAAACAATAACAACAACTACATACCCAATGGAGTCCCATAAGTAGGGTCCGGGAGAGTAAATATACACAAACCTTACTACTATCTTATAGAGATAGATAGGCTATCTTCAGAAGACCCTTGTCTAAAACATATCAATCCCTAAAAAAAATATACTAGATATGAGAAAAAATGACTAAAGTAGAAACCAAATGATAATATATAAATACAATAAAAGTAACAAATATAAGACAGATAATAACAATACATGATATAAAGGTACGATTAATTCTACTAATATACTATATCACAAGGTTAGGCATCATCCTATCCCCACTAGCCTATTAACCTTTTACCCTAGTATTGGACCTCCACTCGTTTCTATATAAGGTCATGTCTTTGGTGAGATAAAGTTTTATAATATCTTGTATAATAATCTCCCTCCAATACTTTTTGATCTACCTCTACCTCTCCGTGTAACCCATAAACCTAACCTCTTACACCTCTTAATAGGAGTGTCGACACTTTTTCTCTACATATGCCCAAACCATTACAATCTCGATTCCCTTATCTTGTCTACCATAGATGTCACCCTTAATTTCTCTATAATAACCTGACCTAAGGTTATAGTCATCACATGACGAATGAGATATCCTAAAGCACTTCACCCAAGTCATCTAAGCATCATAAGCATTCATAGGCATTAGACAGAAACTTGTTGCGGAAACACATGGGGAAAGGGGCTATGAGCCATCTTATGCAACAAAGCAACATTACAAGCAGTGAAATTAGAAAACATCATTTCTTTATGAGTATACCACTAATACATAACGAATGGTACTAGTACAGTCAGTTTCCATCAAATAGAAAAAATCCATAGAAGACAAAATAGAAAGTAGAAGCCTCAAGAGGGCTATAAATACATCATCTAAAAATAAAAGTACAGAATCAAGTGGAAAATAGGTGGAGTCCCAAACTAAGGGCTTACCACAATAATAAACAAGTCTCGAATGCCAACTACTAGCCACGAGTTAGGGAAGAGTACCTATCCCTACATGGTTAAATCATGCAGGCAAAAATGCATTAATATATTTGAATATACTAAGTAAGTGAGATGCAATGCATGGATGAAATTTTAATGCCAGCATAATAAAACATAATATAGGGATATACATAAGATAAAGAACCATGAGATAAGCTTAAACATGCACAAAGAATGAGGCTCAGGTCAAAATGGGACGATGCATAAGAAAACACATAAAGTTAAGACATATCATAATATCATATAAAATTGTGGGAATGGACCAAAACTGACAGTAAGACCATATGAGCTACTATATGGAATCCGATGAACTCCTTCCATTGGAAAAAAGGCCAATGCACCCTTTTATTTGGAAAGGGGGAATCTACTTGCCAAGGTAGGGATCCAATACTTAGTAACTTTGCAATTGCATCTTTTATAATTTTGGGCCAATGTAGATCTACTAGCCTAACCTATAAGGCTCATATGGTGGCACATAATTAGGGACATTGAGATTTAGATTCAAGAGATCTTACCTCAACTAACGAAATGAGTCCTGATCTCTAGTCCTCTCGGTGCTACGTCATCCCATGAAAATCTTTTAAAACATACTCTTAGAAACATAAGTAGCAATTATAGGAGTAGCTCGAACTTAAGAATCTTTCTTGAACATCTTTTAGGGTAATCATCATCATATATATAACTTTGATAAACTTTTAATTTTGAAGCTCTTCATAAATGCCCTAATCATTGTCATAATTCATAGGAATCTTTCATTGAAAATAAGGTGGGCTTAATTGATGTATGAAATAATCATAAATCACATAAGTCTTAGGAAATTTCTTTAAAAAGAAACATCAAAATTTTCCAATCTTGATCATATCAAAAACCATCGTGGAATCATACTTCAAATATGTATGTATTTACTTAGTAAAATAGTCATTTAATATTATGAGCATCAAATAATAACATAAGGATCATGAAATCATCATAAGCAAGGACTTTAAATTGAGGAAACTTAAAGAAAATGCAAAATGTATAGTAGGGAACTGCATGGGTGAAAGGATACGTGTAAATTAACTCACATACCTGGGGAACTAGAGAGAAAGGAAATTGAAGCCTTTGGGGAAAAGTTTGGAAACCCTATCCTTGTTCTTAAGAGGTCTTGCCTTAGAAATTTGGAATTAAAGGAATGAGAAAATGAGAAGTGTTTCTAGGGCTTGAAGACTAATATAGGTCTCCCTTTTCATCCCCCAAATATTGTATTATAGGAATAGAATGGCGGGAAATGGCCAAATCATCCCTTATTAAAACTATCAAAAATAACTTACGGAACCTCGACCATGACCATAGATTGACTTATGGGCTGTAAGTTCCCCTGTCTGATGGCACACTTGAGAATCCTAAAATCTGAATTTTGCTGAATCGAAAACCACGACCAACAGTATGGGCAGTGAAATTACTTATGGGCTGTGGTTGGACTTGTTGAGTCCTTCTAAATTTAGCCAAATTTTCTCCTTATGCTTGACCTTATTACATGAAACTATATACGGAACATATCCTAGACCACGGGCTATCTGATAACTCATAATTCACCTTCATGAAAACACTAAATTTCCTTCATGTCTTAGGTCCCACTAATGAACCCGTCTATGGATAATAACTTTTTCTGTGGGTTACCCTCCACTCAGAAATGTTTTCCCTTCCTAAAGTTCTATGTTTAAGAACCAATCTTATGGGCTGTATAACAACTTATGGGTCGTAAATGGTCTCGTAGACTAGATTCCAAGTTGTTTTTAGTCTAACTTTTCTGACTCAAGGCTCCTAACTTAGGGGTCATTATAATATCTCCCCCTTGGGAATATTCGTCTCTGGATGTACCTAAATCCAGGCCTTAAAGAGTAAAATAGCATCTAATAACCTAGTATGCATGCAAAATTCAAATCAAGGATCATTTCTCAAAACTTTAGATTTCATACTTGAAAATAAGTCTCAAAACATTCCATAAAATCAAAATAAGTGTGTAAATCATGAGAAGCTAAAATGCATGGAATTTGAGATTTTGGAAGAATTTTGTGGAACGATAGGCTTGAGTAGAGTGGAGTAGATATGGATAGCTCATCATCATATTCTTTTCTTCTTCCTGTGTACCACCTTCAACTTCTTGGTTTCTCCAAAGTACCTTGATGGATGCAACTTCCTTGATCCTTAGCTTCTTCACTTGCTAGTCTGGCATTTCAGCTGGTACCTTTTCATAACTCATATCCGCTTTAATGTTCACATCATACAAAGGAACTATGGAATTTGGGTCACCCATGAATTTCTTCAACATCGATATATGGAAGACATGATGAATCAAGTGCAACTCATTGGGTAGATCCACTCATACACTCCTTTGCCCACTTTTCTCACCACCTTTAAGGTTCCACATATCTAGGACTCAATTTTCCTTTCTTACCAAACCAAAGAGTACCTTTTATTGGAGATACCTTCAAATAGACCTAATCACTGACTTAGAACTTATGTTACCTTCTTTTTACATCAAAGTAGGTGTTTTGTTGGCTTTGGGTTGTTTGCAATTTTTCCCTTATACTTTTAATTTTCTGCATAGCATTCATCACCAGGTCCAATCATACTAATGCCACCTTAGCGACTTGGAACCATCCAATGGGTGATCTACATCATTTATGACACAATGCTTCAAATGGTGGCATCCCAATAGTTGCATGAAAGCTATTATTATAGGCAAACTCAATAAGTGGCAAATATTCATCCCAACTTTCCTTGAATTCCAACACTTCAACTATCATATTTTCTAGCATCTGAATTATCCTTTCAGCTTGCCCATCGATTTGAGGATGAAAAGTCATACTCAACTTCACCCTGGTGTCAAGTCCTTTTTGGAAGGATTTCCAAAAGTGGGAAATGAATTGAACTCCATGATTCGATATGATGGATAATGAAATCCCATGAAACCTCACTAACTCTCAAATATACAAGTGGGCATAGTCCTCAACATTGAATGTAGTCTTGACTGATAAAAAATGAGTTGACTTCGTCATGCAGTCAACTATCACCCATATGCAGTCAAAGTGCTTTTTGTTCTTTAGCAACCCAATTGTAAAGCCCTTGTTGTCCTTTTCCCACTTCCAAGTAGGAATGTCAATGTCTTGGGCTATTTGGAGTTACCATAAAAAATTAGCAAAATTGTCCACGGAGAAGTATATGGGACCCTCCACAGCCCATGGACCACACCAAGGACTGTGAAGAGGATCATGGAGATGAAGATGTAGTTGGCAACAGAGAATTTAGGTCCGTGGGCCATCTTCATTGGATGTGAACCTTACCATGGTCTTTGTGTCCCAATCATGGAATGGAGCATGATGAGAAGAAGCACAAGTAGTGTCACGGCCCAACCTAGGGGGCCGTGATTGGTGCCGATATGGCACCCAGACATACACTATACCAAATTTTTATTCATGACAGCTAAGGAATTTCAAGAAATTTCGACAGAGTTTCCTCTATTTTTCTAACTAACCCCACCTACAAATAGCGAACCCAACAGTACCAGACATTGCCATATGAACATATATACATATATATATATATATATGCGGGCTGACAAGGTCACCGCTGCGGCAGAGCCGCCCAACAAACACATCATAGGAACGAGTTCATACCCACATGATTTCCCACACCCATATGTATCCACAGACCTCTATGTACAGAAAACGGATCACAAGATGGAACAGGGCCCCGTTATACCCTCGAATATATATATATATATATAAATGCAACATACAAAATGAACATGTATAAGTAAATACAAATGATTTGCTTCTGATGCAAGGGAGTACTTCAACGGTAGATGGAAGTCCTAAGAAGACAACCCTCTAACCTGTTCATCTGTATCTGCGGGCATGAACGCAGCCCCTGAAAGGAGAGGGTCGGTACGAAATACGTACCAAGTATATAAAGCAGAAAGCACAAAATATAAGCGAAAATAATAATCCAAATAATAAAATATAGAAGTCAAACCTATACGTCAACATAAAAATATTTATTTTTTCAAAAATCAAAATAATGCATATCGGACGAGAATGATGACGACCTCCAAACGCGTGCCATACCATAGCATAACACCAGAAATTTCAAATCTCCAAAATCTCCAATACAAACCTTAAATGAGCATACGTGAACTAGGGCTATGGTGCCAAACATTCACATACCATAAAGCACAAAGGTCATCATGCCCGTTTATGGAGCCAAGGCGACGTGCCACGCACTCCCGTGAGCCGGGGCGAACTCGGCCCAACACTCACACGTCATGATACCATCCCAGCCCAACTCCTTATGTCACCGCTAAGCAAAGCTGGTCCAGCGGCAAACCGACCTGCCGTATCCAGCCAACCTCAGAATATATATACATATAATCATATATGCGCACAAAATATCCGGCCCAGGAACCGGTGAACGAGGCCAAACGGGCACGAACAGAGTCGTGAGAATCATATGCATGAAAACTAGTTTCACAAACTTGGAAATATGTAAAATATTTACTTTTGAAATCAAATAGTTATTCTTTTATGAAATTTTGCCAAAACTGCTCAAACTCGCATTTAGAGGTAATTTC